>PVIH01002349.1:36215-70695 GCA_004025045.1 Sigmodon hispidus | reverse complement strand
AATCTCTGGAGTAAAAGACTAAATAGTGGAAATAGATACATTAGTCAAAGAAAACATGAAAACCAAAAAAGCCATAATACAAAGCATTCAGGAAATTTGGGACACCATGAAAAGACCTATCCTGAGAATAATAGGAATAGAAAAAGGAGACGAATGCCAGCTGAAAGGCACAAATAATGTATTCAATAAAATCATAGAAGAAAACTTTTCTAACTTGAAGAAGGAAATGCTGATAAGATACAAGAAGCTTACAGAACAGAAAATAGATTTTACTTCAAAAATAAAGTCTGCTGGCCAATAACAATCAAGCCACAAAACATACAGAACAAAAAAATTTTTTTAAAGCTACAAAAGAAAAGGGCCAACTTACCTGTTGTAGAAAGTTTTCCCAGGCCGTTTCAGGCCCGGAGGTTTGTACCTGGCCCACGGCGGAGGTTTGGAACCTAGTCCGTGTGGCAACTTTTGTCTCCCAAAGAAATGAATCAAATGCTTATATTACTTCATACAGTTTGGCCCATGTCTCAAGCACATTACTAGCTAGCTCTTTAATCTTAATTCAACCCATTTCCATTAATCTGCTGACCACGTGGCTCGCAACCTGTGGCTCACCTGGATTCCTACATGCTTCTCCTTCGGGGGAATGGATGGAGACTGACTAACTGCACCCTTCTCTACCTGCCTGTGCTCTGATCCTCCATCCACTTCTATGGTGCTCTACATAGGCCAAATCAGTTACTTTAATTACATTATACAGAACATTCCACCAAACTTACCTATAAAGGAAGAAACATCAGAATAACACCTGACTATTCAATGGAAAAAATGAAAGCAAGAAGGTCCTGATCAGAAGTTATACAGACACTAATAGAGCATGGCTGCCAACCTGGACTGCTATACCCAGCAAAACTATCAATCATTATAGATGGAGTAAACAAGATATTTCAAGACAAATTCAGACTTAAACAATACCTATTTGTAAATCCAACCCTTCAGAAAGCATTAAAGGGAAAACTCCAACTTAAGGATCCCAGATACACCCATAAAACCACAAACAATCAATAATAACACAGAAGAAAGGTCAGAGAAAGGAAATACATACAATTTACCACCAAAAATAACAGAAAATATTAATGAGTACTCACTAATGTCCCTTAATATCAGTGGACTCAGTTCACCTATAAAAAACACACAATAACATGATGGATACAAAAACAGAAGCCATTCTTCTGCTGTATACAAAAAACACACTTCAACTTTAAAGACAGACACAGGCTCAGTGTAAAGGGTTGGGAAAAGATTGTTAAATCAAATGACCCTAAGAAAGAAGCTGGGGTTGTCATTCGAATATCTAACAAAATAGACTTCAAACTAAAATCAATTAAAAGTGACCAGGATGGACATTACTTAGTCATCTCATGAAAAATTGATCAAGATGAGATTTCATCCTGAATATTTATGCCCCTAATATAAGGGCAACTACATAATGTAAAAGAAACACTACTAAAACTCAACTCACACATCAGTTATTACACCCTAATTTTGGGAGACATTAATACCCTACTTTCCCCCTTGAATAGGTCAACCAGACAGACACTCAACAGAGAAATAAGGAGTCTACCCCAAGTTGTGATGCAAAGGGATTTAATAGATATTTATAGAAGCTTCCACCCAAATACAAAGGAATATTCATATTTCTCAACACAATATGGAACTTTCTCTGTAATTGATTATATACGTGATCATAAAGCACATATCAATAGATACAAAAAATGGAAATAATCCATTGTATCCTATCAGACCACCAGGGTCTAAAGTTATAGTTCAACAACATCAAATATCTCAGAAGGCCTACCAACTCATGAAAACTAAACATCACTCAACTAAAACACTACTGAGTCAAGGAAGAAATTAAGAAAGAAATCAAAATCTTCCTAGAATTTAGCGAAAATGAATACACAACATACCCAAATTTGTGGGACACAAAGAAAGCAGTCTTAAGAGGAAAATTCATAGCACTAGGCATCTAGGCATAGGACGTCTAGGTTGTTTCAAGGTTCTTGCTATTATGAGTAATGCTGCTATGAGCATAGTTGAACTAATGCTTTTGGGGTACAAATGTGCACTTTAGGGTTAATGCCCAGTAGTGGTATTGCTGGAATGTTGGTTCCCACTTTTTTGAGAAACTGTCATACTGCATTCCAGAGTAGCTGAACAAACTTACACTCCCATCAACAATGGAGGAGTGTTAGCCTTGCTCTGCAACCTCTCCAGCATAGGCTGTCATCTGTGGTTTTTATCTTGGCCATTCTGAGAGGCCAAGATGATATCTCAAAGTTGTTTTGATTTGAATTTCTCTAATGGCTAAAGATGTTGAATACTTTTTGAAGTGCCTTTTAGCCATTTTTAATTCTTCTGATGAGAATTCCCTTTTTAGTTCTGAACCCCATTTTTAACTGGGTTATTTAGCACTTTAGGCTCTAGTTTCTTGAATTTTCTATATATTTTAGAGATTAGTCCTCTGTCACTTGTAGGGTTGGTGAAAACCTTTTCCCAGTCTATAGGCTGTCATTTTGTTGTATTGACCTTGGTCTTGGCCTTACAGAAGCTTTTCAGTTTCAAGAGGTCCCTGTTATTGATTGTTGCTCTTAGTGTTTGTGCTACTGGTGTTATATTTAAGAAGTGGTCACCTGTGCCAATGCATTGGAGGGTATTTCCCACATTCTTTTCTATGAAGTTCAGTCTGGCTGGCTTTATGTTGTGATCTTTGATCCACTTAGATTTAAGTTCATGCAAGATGATAGGTTTGGATCTATTTTCATTTTTCTATACACTAACTTCCAGTTATGCCATCAACATTTGTTGAAGATACTATCTTCTTTTCCATTGAATATTTTTGGCCTCTTACTTAAAAAGCATGTGTTCATAGATGTGTAGGTTAATGTCAGTGTCTTCAATTTGACTCTATCTAGAAGTCTGTTATTATGCCAGTACCAGGTTGTTTTTATTACTATAGCTCTATAGTACAATTTGAAGTCGGGGATGGCGATGCCTCCTGAGGTTCTTTTGTTAAGCAAAATTGTTTTGGTAATCCTGGCTTTCTTGTTATTCCAAATGAAAATAAGTATTGATCTTTAAATGTCTATAAAAATTGTGTTGGGGTTTAGATGGGTGCATTGAATCTGTAGATTGCTTTTGGCAAGATAGCCATTTTTACTATGTTGATCCTACCTATTCAGGAACATGCGAGATCTTTCCATTTTCTGATATACTCAATTTCTTTCTTCAGTGATTTAACAGATCTGTTACTTTTTTGGTTATAGTTACAGTGAGGTATTTAATGATATTTGCAGCAAGTATAAAAAGTGATTTTTCCTGTATTTCTTTTTCAGCCCTTTTATCTTTAGTGTATAGGAGGGCTATTGATTTCTTTGAGTTAATCTTGTATCCTGATACATTGCTGAAGGGGTTTATCAGCTGTAAAAGTTCCCTAGTAGAATTTTGTGGGTCACTTATGTATACAATCATATCATCTGCAAATAGAGATAGTTTTACTTCTTCTTTTCCAATTTGTATCCCCTTAAACTTCTTTTGTTCTCTTGTTGCTTAGGTAAGACTTTGAGAACTATATTGAATAGATAAAGAGAGAGAGGACATTCTTGTCTAGCTCCTGATTTTAGTGGGATTGCTTTGAGTATTTCTCCATTTAGTTTGATACTGGCTGTCAGCTTCTTGTAAATCACCTTTATTATATTTAGGTATTCTCCCTGTATTTCTGATCTCTCCAGGACTTTTACCATAGAGGAGTGTTGGATTTTGTTAAAGGCTTTTTCAGGATGTAAAGAGAGGATTATATAGTGGTTTTTGGTTTTTTGGTTTGTTCATATGATGGATGGCATTTATAGTTTACAGTTTTTCATATGTTGAACCATTGCTGCATTTCTGAGATAAATCCTACTTGATCGTGATGGATGATATTTTTTATATGTTGTTGTATTTGATTTGTCAGAATTATGATGAGAATTTTTGCATCAATGTTGATGAGCAAAATTGGTCTGTAATTCTGTTTCTTTGTTGGGTCATTGAATGGCTTGGGTATCAGGGGTATTGTGGCTTCATAAGAAGAGCTTGGCAGTATTTCTTCAGATTCTACTGTACAAAACCTTTTGCGGAGTGTTGGTATTATTTCTTCTTTGAATATGTGGTAGAATTCGGCACTGAAACCATCTGGGTCAGTGGATGCTTTTACTTGGGAGACTTTTAATGATGGTTTCATTTTCCTTTTGTGTTGTAGGTATGTTTAGGTCTTTAATCTGATCTTGATTTAATTTTGATATGTGATACCTGTCGTGAAAGCTGTCCATTTCTTTTAGGTTTTCGTTTTTGTGGAATATAGATTTTCAAATAATGACTTGAGAGTTCTCTGTATTTCCTAGATTTCTGTTGTTATGTCTCCCTTATCATTACTGATTTTGTTAATTTATATACTCTCTATTGCTTTTTGGTTAGTTTGGATAAGTTTTATCTAACTTGTTGACTTTCTCAAAGAACCAACTCTTTGATGCATTGATGTATTGTTCTCTTTGTTTCAATTTTATTGATTTCTGCCCTATGTCTCATTATTTCATACTGTCTATTCCTTCTAGATAAGTTTGCTTCTAATTGTTCTAAGGTTTTCACCTGTGCTGTTAGTTCTCTTGTGTGGGATTGCTCTATGTTTTTTTCTATAGGCATCTAGCACTATGAATTGTCCTCTCAAGACTTCTTTTGTTGTTTCCCTTATGGTTGTGTATGTTGTAGATTAATTTTTGTTTCATTCTAGGAAGTCTTTGATTTCTTTCATGATTTCTTCCTTGACCCAGCTGTGTTTCAGTTGAGTGATGTTTAGTTTGTATGAGTTGGTAGGCTTTCTGTGTTTTTTGATGTTGTCACACTCTAACTTTAGATGATGGCAGTCTGATATCATACATTGGGTTAATCCAATTTTTTTGTATCTATTGACCAAGTATGTGGTCAATTTTAGAGAAAGTTCCATGTGGTGGTGAGAAATATGTATATTCCTTTATGTTTGGGTGGAAGTTTTGGTATATCTATTAATTCCATTTGGTTCATCTCTTCTGTTATATCTGTCATTTCTCTGTTGAGTTTCTGTCTGGTTGACCTCTGCAAGGGTGAAAGTGGAGTATTAAAGTCTCTGACTATTAGTGTGTGAGGTTTGATATGAGGCTTAAGCTTTAATAGTGTTTCTTTTACATATGTACCTGCCCTTGTGTTGGGGGCATAAATATTCAGGATTGAAACTTTGTCTTGGAGAATTTTTCTCATTTTTTAAAAAATCTATTGATAATTGCCTTATGACCAAATGTGTGGTCAATTTTAGAGAAAGTGCTATGGGGTGCTGAGAAATATGTATATTCTTTTGTGTTCATATAAAAGCTTTCGTAAATATCTATTAAGTCTATTTGTATCATAATATCTGTTAGACCCCTTATTTCTCTGTTAAGTCTCTATTTGGTTGACCTATCCAAGAGTGAAAATGGGGTATTAATGTCTCCCACTATTAGTGTGTGGGGTTTGAGATGAGATTTAAGCTTTAGTAGTATTTATTTTACATATATGGATGCCCTGATATTAGGGCCATAAATATTCAGAACTTAGATCTCATCTTGATCAATTTTTCCTGGGATGAAGAAGTAATGTCTGTCCTGGTCTCTTTTGATTTATTTCAGTTTGAAGTCTACTTTGTTAGATATTAGGATGGCAGCATCAGCTTGTTTCTTGGGCCATTTGATTGGAAAATCTTTTCCCAGCCCTTTACTCTAAGCCTATGTCTGTCTTTGAAGTTCAGGTGTGTTTTTTGTATGCAGCAGAATGATGGCTTCTGTTTTTGTATCCATCGTGTTAGGATGTGTCTTTTTACAGGTGAATTGAATATATTAATATTACAGGATATTAATGACCACTTATTGTTGTTTTCAGTTATCTTTGTTGGTAGCTTGCATATATTTCCTTTCTTTGGACTTTTAATTCTGTGGGATTGTTGATCATGGTTTGATGGGTGTGTCTGGGATACTTAGGTTGGAGTTTTCCTTGTAGTACATTTTGTAGGGCCAGATTTGTGGATAGATATTGTTTAAATCTGATTTTGTCATAAATTATCTTGTTTACTCCATCTATGGAGATTGATAGCTTTGCTGGGTATAGTAATCTATGTTGGCAGCCATGCTATTTTAGTGTCTGGATAACTTCTGGCCAGGACCTTCTTGCTTTCATTGTTTCCATTAAATAGTCTGATGTATTCTGATGGGTCTGCATTCATAGGTAAGTTGGCCCTTTTCCTTTTCAGCTCTTAAAAGTTTTTGTTTGTTTTGTGGCTTGATTACTATGTGGCAAGAAGACATTTTGGGGGAGTCTAATCTATTTGGTGTTCTATAAGCTTCTTGTATCTTTATAGGCATTTCTTTCTTAAGATTGGAAAAGTTTTGTTTTATTATTTTATTGTATAACTTATCTCTTCCTTTAAGCTGATATTCTTCTCCTTCTACTCTTACTATTCTCAGGTTTTGTCTTTTTATGGTGCCCTAATTTCTTGAATATTTTGTGTTTTTTTTTTGGTTTTAGTGTTTTCTTTGACTGATGTATCTATTTCTACCATTGAGTCTTCCACTCCAGAGATTCTCTCTTCCATCTCTCTGTCTCTTGGATTCTGTTTGTTATGCTTGTATCTATGGTTACATTTTGTTTCTCCATTTTTTCTGTTTCTACCTTTGCACCATTTTGTGCCTACTTTATTGCTTCTATTTCACTTTATAGTTTCTGGAATGTTTCTTTCATTTATTGATTTTCTTTTTCTTGGTATCTTTTGTTTTCTTTCAAGAATTTGTTCATCTCTCCCAATTTTTTCTTTGCATTTTCTACTCTTTCTTTAAGAGAATTTATGTCCTCTTTCAAGGCTTTTATAATCTTCATAAATGTGTTTTTAATGTTGTTTCCTTCTGTTTTCTCTTCATTGTTCTGTTCAGGTCTTGGTGTTGTAGAACCACCAGCTTTCTCTAGTGTTGCTTGATTGTTCTTTATATTGTTATATGTATTTTTACACTGGCATCTGCCCATTTCTTTCTTGGTTCACTCTTAGTCAGCTGTGACTTGAGGGGTTGTGTGTCTCCTCTCTGCTCTGGACATGGAAGTCTGCACAATTTCTTATTCTGGTGTGGACACATGGTCTGCAAGGTTCAAAGTTATCTATCTGTGATGACAAAGCTCACCCTGGAGGTGGGGCTGGGCCATTGGATGTCCCTCTTATTATGTGTCTCTAGGGTTCAATAAGGAAGGTCTCTCCCAGATTTAGTCTAGGGCCTAACTGCACGTGAGCATGAGGTCAATACCGGGGCTGTGTCTTTGACCTGAAAGTGGAATTCTCTGGATGACCCAGGAGCTGGAATCTACTTACCTCTGACTCCACTCTGGACATGGGGTTCATGGTTCAAAGGTGTCCCAGTACTCCAATTTTTACAGTTATGATAGAATAGCTCTATGGCAAGGATGCTCTAAAGTAAGTGTCCTTGTATAACTGCAGCCTGTTTACCCTTCCCATCTGTAAGGATTTCCAAAGCTTGCATTCACCTGGAATGTAACAGTCAATTATGTCCCTGGGTGTGGCTATGCAGATATGGGCCCACCCACCCTCTTAAAGAAAGTACTTGCACAAGTCTCCCCCCTCTTCTTTTTTCTCTGCTCCCTTCTGCCCCACCTCTGCCTACTGCCCCAATAAACTCTCGTGTGGTACTCCCGGTGTTGAGATTCTATTCACATGCCATGTGCAAAAAACTAACATTGGTGCTGGCAACTAAGTGGGCCCCCCAGCCCTAAGTGCCCATAGGTTCTGGGGACCCCTGTTCGACTCTCCACCGGAGACCACCTTCCATCTGCCTGGTCGTGGACCATAGTCACACACCACTGGCGTTGATTGGTGAGTTTCCTCCTGGGTCAGTGTAAATGTGAACTAGTTTCCAGAGGATCACGCTTCCCAATCTTCATTTGGCCGTGATTTGTTCCTTTTCATTGACAAACACTCCTGGCTTTTTCCCCCTGCACTAAAGTTTCGTCCAGGGACCTGCTCTTGTTAGAGTTACACTGGCACCTTTTGTGGGCATTTTTTGCCGGCAATGCCACAAACAGGTTGCGGGTGCGTGATTTCGGGGACTGATGAGTCTACTTTACCTCGCTGTGTGTGGGTGTAATGTCCTGGCGCTCTCTATTCTGCCTTATGGGGCTTTAGAGATATGTGCGATTAAGTTTGGGCACTGTCTGAGTGGCCTACACGTGTCTGCTGACGAGCTAGTCTGCTGTGGGCCCACTTCCTTGTGGACTCAGTTTGCAGGGGTAACGACTCTCGCTTGCTGGTTCCATATTCCCCTTGAGTTTTGGCATGGGAAATAAGCCATTAAAATCCATACCCCCATGTTCGCCCTTATGGTACGTGCTATAGGCGTTGAGACCTCTTAGCCTTATGCCCTATCTAGAAACTACCAAGCTGATCTGTTATTGTATAATGAAATGACTTGGACACCCCCTAGACAATAATCTAAAGTGACCATCTAATGGCACCCTGGATCCTGATATTTTACGAGAATTATCTAATTATTGCCAGCGAACAGGCGGATTGAAAGAGAGTCCTATATACAAGCTTTCTCTTACTTAAGCTCTTCCTTCCCATATAAGTTCTTGTTCTCCTGCTTACCTGCTTTTAGCCACTTCCTCAGACCCTGATGATTCTCATCTTCCATTGGATCCTGCAAATGACCCTCCACCCTTTAGATCTCAACACACTGCTACTGCCCCTTCCTCCCCACCTATCACCCGCTCTCGCACCTCTAAAGATCTTGAACCAATTCTACCTCTTCTGGAAGTAGCAGGCATGGATGAGATAGTTAAAGTGTATACTCCCTTCCCTTTGTCTGAACTCTTCCAGGTTGCAAAGAAGTTAGGCTCTTACAGTTCGAATTCTACTGCCTTTATAAAGGAATTTCAGTACTTAACCCAATCTTATGACCTCACCTTTCATGATGCATATACAATTTTAACCAATAATCTTCTACCTGAGGAGCACAGGCGAGTTTGTGAACAGGTCAGGATACATGCAGATGAGGTTCATCAAACAAATTTAGCAAAAAAAAAAGCTGAGGCAGTTCCAGAGGCAGACCCACATTGGAATTATAATACACAAAGGAGAATTGAAGCCAGGGACAATTTTGTGACATGCTTGCTGGCTGGTTTACGTAGGGCTGCCCTGAAGCCAGTCAATTTTGAGGAACTGCAGGAGGTATTTCAAGATAGACAGGAAAATCCATCCTAGTTTCTAGAGCGCCTTACAAATGCGCTCTTGCAGTTTACATATTTGGATCCAGAGATCACTGAGGGCTGACAGCATCTTATGACCCATTTCTTTAATCAAAGCTACCCGGACATAAAGGTCAAGCTTAGATCTCTTGAGAGGGGCCCACTAACTCCACAAGCAGATGTTCTGGTGCTTGCATTCAAGGTGTACCAACGGAGAGATAAGAGAATTCGGCAGGAGAAATACCTCCTGCTGGTGGAGGTGATCAGGCCAGCCCCTCCACCACTGCCTCCCAGGGTGAGCTGACAAAAGCACTTGGAAAAGCACTCTGGTTCTTGTTTCCGCTGTGGCCGCGTAGGCCATTACTATTGTTCCTGCCTAGATCCGTGGAGGCCATCCAGGCCCTGTCCTAGGTGTTATGGACACCATTGGCCAGGAAGCTGCTGCCCTACATCAATGGGTGGGGACACAGTAAGCTTGGATGAAGTACATAATGTCCTGGGACTGGCCGAGGATGAATGATGGTGCCCAGGCTCTCTCAGTCCAGCAAACGCTATCACACAGAGAGAGCCTCAGGTAGATATTGAAGTTTCTGGCTGGACCATTTCTTTCCTGGTGGACACTGGAGCTGTGTTCTCAGTTCTGCAGGAGTATTGCGGTGCATCCTTTCTTTCAGGCCTTACGATTGTTGGGGTAGGAGGCAAATCCATACGACCTTATCAGACACTGCCGCTTAATTGCATTTTTAGAGAAATTCCTATTACTCAGTCATTTTTAGTTATTCCAAGTTGTCCAACAGCTTTAATGGGAAGAGATTTGTTAGCAAAAGTGGGAGCTTTCATTTCTTTTAGTGATCACATTCGCCTGAACCCAGCCTCACCAACTGCTCCAACTGTTGTTCCTCTGCTCCTTTTACTATCCAATAAGCCTGTAAGTTCTACCTTCCTGACAATCTCCTTCCTCCCCTCTTCCATCACCTGCAATTACTTTTGTGGGATTTTGCAGATGACTCCCTCCCCAAATCGTGCTCTGATTAATCCTGCCCACCTTGAGTTAATATTGGAGATCAAGTTTTACTTTCCTCTCCAAGCCATCTTCCTTCTCCCCTCACTCCAAAGTGAATGGGACCATATAGGTAGTCAGGCAAAGACCCAAAATCTTAAAAAAACTAGCTCCAAGCTTCCTTTGCAGCCGGCCAGGGCAGAAGCCAAGATGCTAAACAAAAGGCCCCAGGCAGTCTGCTTGGAAACCCAGGTAAACAAAAGATTGTTCAACTTTGCAGTTGAAGCAGCCACTCCCTGAGGATGCATTGCAGGTAAAACAAAGACCATTCCCAACCCCCCTGTGGGAGTCCAGGTAGGCAAATAGAGGACACTTTAATCCTTTCCCTTTACCAGACCTAGCAAGGATCTGCAGACCTTAACATGCAAGCAGCAGACAATAGAATCCCTTAGCAGAAAAAAGGAACCATTCACAAGTTTCTTTCTCCCTCCTTTCCTCTTAGCCTGTCACTCCCAAAGCTCTATCACAGCAGACAATAGAATCCCTTAGCAAAAGAAAACCATTCATACACCCAGCTAACTCAAAGTTTACTTCCAAACTCCTTTCCTCTTAGTCTGTCACTCCCAAAGCTCTATCACTAACCCATATTTTTTTCAAGCTCCAGAAACAAAAATTCACAGCCCTGTGATCCAAATCCTTTAATTGTGCCAGCAAGATGAGCTGAAGACCTCTCCGGCCTTGTGTCAGCAGGAAGTAGCAAAGACTACAACGACCCCTTCATGTAAGGATTTCCAAAGCTTGCATTCACCTGGAATGTAACAGAGTCAACTATGCCCCTGGGTGGCCAACCCACCCTCTTAAAGAAAGTGCTCACACAAGTACCCCTGCCTCTTCTTCTTTCTCTGCTCCCTTCGGCCCCTACCTCTGCCTACTGCTCTAATAACTTCTTGTGTGGTACTCCTGATGTTGAGATTCTATTCACGCTCCACGTGCAAAAAACTAACACCATCTCCATAATCTCTGGCAATCAGTATGTTACTGTCATCATTATTATTTGTTGTTGAAGAATGGTATATTAATGAGATTGCTGCCTCTAAACCTGTTGCCTCTAGACATGGGTTTTCTTCACACTGTATCCTTCTCTTGAGATCCAATAAGCTGTATGCATCAATAGCTTGCTTTTACACCTGGCTAGCTAATTTCATGGCATGTATGCAACAGAATTTGCTATTCATTGGCCTATTGGTGAGATTTGATTGGTTTCTTCTTTCTGACTGCTATGAGTAGAGTTATTACACTTTGTGTATGTAAGTTTTAATTTCTCTAAGATAAGTGCCAAGAGTGCCGTGATTCTATTCTACAGTAAGTACACGTTAGTTATGAAAAATGATCACATATGAACAAGAATATTCTGATTAGTATTGCTAGCAATATCTGTGATCTCTAAACCAGTAATGCCCTGCAGAAGTTTCTAGCCCAGCCCAAGGTCCAGATTCCCATAATCTCTTAGTCTCAAAGAATCACACAGAAGCATATATTTATTATAAGCTGTTTGGCCTGTGGCTCACGTGTATTGCTTTCTAACTCTCACTCTTAAACTAATGTGTTATTGTTATCTTGTTTAGCCATGTGGCTTGGTATCTTTTATCAGAACAACTTTCTAGACTTCTTTCCTCTGAGTCTGCTGGTGTCTGTGTCTTCTCCTTTCTTAGTCTGTTAGCCCCACCTTTATTTCCTCTTTGTCCTCTGGCCAATTATCATTTTATTAAACCATTAGGAGTGTCAAATACTTATCATGTACAAGAGGATAATCCTATAACAATGTAGGTTTTTGAGACTTGTTTAGATCCAGTGTTGGGTTTTCATGTTGCTGCCTGTAGCCCTAGTTGATTTTTGCTGTGTAAGTTTTTTTAATTGTGCTAGCAGTGAGTCTCAAAACGTAATATAGCAGCCTTGGAAGCTCACTGGATACATGAATATGAAGCTAGTTTGGAGAAAAACTACCTGTAAATCTCCAGCTTGGATACTGGCCATGCCTGATCAACATGCCGCAACTCAGTGACCTTATTATTTTCCCAGATGCTCCAGAATAGCACAAGCCTACTTTCTCAAATTTGGAGCTTTCTCAAGGGACCTATTAGAAAACAACAGCAACAAAAAACCAAAAACCAAACAGAACCGACAACAAAACCAAACAAAAGGTCTTTGCTAACTTAATTCCTTAAAACATAGTCATCTTTCCATATCTGTAGGATACTTGTTTTAGGATATATTCCCAGTCTTTCACCTCTATGCAGATACCAAAAACTATGAATGCTTAAATTCCTCATACATAAAATTATCTAATAGTTACTTACGCATACTCTTATATAATAAATCATCCTTATATTTTTTCTAATACTCAATACAGTTGAAATGTTATATAAATAGTAAGACAATATTGTTCAGAGAATAATAGAAAAGAAAAATACCTATACATGCTCAATGCATGTACTTTCTCTCAAATGCATCACTTTCTCTCAAATATTTTCTTGTTGTGATTGGTTGAATCCTTTAAAAAAAGTCTATTGACAGAAACAGGCTGTTATACTTCCAAACCAAATTATAATTTATTGCCTTTATTGATCCCACTATGCTTAGAAATGATCCTTTATCTATTAAAAGAAAGTCAGGTCTTCTTGTTCCATGCTTCTGTCTTGGGGAATCCATGGCTTTTGTGCAATTGCAGCAAATATAGAGATGACTTCTGTTCCTTTCAAAAAGCAGTACAACCCTCAGTGCTGACAACTCTGCCTTCTCCCACTCTTTCTTGCTTATGGACTGGCTAACCCTTCTCCTTGACCTTGCTCTGTCTGTCTGTTTCTGTTCTTGTGGCCTTCCTCTATGAGAATGTGGACAACCAGCCCTAACCTTATAGCACTATGTTATTTCCTGGCCAGAAATAAACTGCTTTATTCCACTCATTAGAGACACTTCCCCCAGAGTGCTCAGACCTGTGTAACCATTGACACATAATTCCCCATGTCATGGCTAAAGAAGCTTAATATGGTACCAGGCATCCCTTAAGGGCCATTGACCCTTGCCCTGAAATGCTTGTAGGATCCTAGTGGCCTACAGGTAAGAGAAAACTAGGATAATGGTGATCCTGCTGTGAGGTATTTAACCACTTCTTTCTTCCTTTTGTAAACTTCCTTATTGCTATGGGACTTTATAAAGGAAAAGAGAAACAGCTTAGGGGAGTAGACAGCTGTGGATTCCACAGATAATTGTAATGTATCCCTTTGATATCCACCTTTATAAACCCTCAGTTAGCCCCCTTCAGCACAGCATATTTGGTTCTGAGGATGCTGTCCGTCTGATAGCAGTAACAATAAATTCATCTAATCTAAATTTGAATTGAGTCTTTCACACAGCATCCAGGGAAAATTTGAAAACCCGTGTCCAGTGACATGATTGCTCAGAGTCCAACACCTGCACAAGAATTCCCTTTGCATTCAATATAAAAGTCAAATGTTTCTACTCCCTAACTTAGTTCCAGACATACAGGTCTCCATGCTGATCCTAGACCCTGTGACCACCTAAACTTTATATCTGCATGGCTCGTAGCCTCAGACCTATATTCAGGGCTGTCAGAGAGTCTCCTGAGTTCCATCCACAGAGGTAGTAGTGGTAGGCTCACCTGTCCTGTGCTCTGTGCCCAAGCATGTCCATGTCATCCTAGCAGAAATTATTACACTGGGATATTGTTGGTCATGTTCCTGAAGTATTCTCATTAACTCCAGTATAGGCTGGCAGTCCAGGAAGGGCAGTATGTTTCTGAATGAATGACAGGCAGAGCCCTACCTGTTCAGAGCTTAATTCCAGAGCTATCTTGCTATGGGGCCTTTTCGAAGAACAATCAGTCTTCTGTTGGCTTTTCCACAGATCTTGCTGCATCCATGTTAAATCCCCTGCTGACCCCCTCTCTTACCTCTCCTGTACCCTAGGTCCAACTATGACTCTTGAGAGGTTCTCAGGATTTCTTGTGGGTTGCCTTCTCTTTCAACTAGGATGCCACTAGCACAAGAATGTTTGTTGACCTAGACATTGTTTTCTTTCATTCTTGCTGCTACAAAAATACCAAATCATAATGCCAGTGTTTAAAAAAGGCTTGCTAAACAAGATGGTTCCAGGGATCAGCCCAGTACTCATCAGTATGGTGTTATTAAAAGTTGAGGCATGTAGATGGCCAGTACAGTACTGGCCAAGCTGGGCTATCTTGCTCATGTCTTGGCAAGCTAGAGTCTAAGAATTTGTCTAGTGGGCAATATCTATACTCAAAAGTCCTATAAAACCTGAGATTTTCCCGTCTCTTTCTTGTCTCTTCTCTCTCTCTCTCTCTCTCTCTCTC
Organism: Sigmodon hispidus; assembly: GCA_004025045.1. Taxonomy (NCBI): domain Eukaryota; kingdom Metazoa; phylum Chordata; class Mammalia; order Rodentia; family Cricetidae; genus Sigmodon; species Sigmodon hispidus. The sequence goes on along the minus strand of PVIH01002349.1, from coordinate 55,969 downwards.
TCTCTCTCTCTCTCTCTCTCTCTCTGTATGTGTGTGTTCAACTTCTGAGAGATGAGATGAGCTAAGTCTAACTGGAAATACTGAATTTGGATTGGTGGAGAGCATGTGAGAGACTATTCCAGACTGGTGGGGCAATGTGACTCACAGAATCTTGGAATGTTAGTATGGAATGTAGACTGGAGGTACACAGTCTGTTCTGAGACTGGTAAGGAGACCTCTCATCTTGGGGTGGGCAGGGACTAGAAGGGACAGAGTTGAACTGGCTGGTGCCAGTTCCCCTAGGGCTTCAAGGGACCTTTGCCTGAGGAGTTAGCATTTGCCTTTGAAAGCAACGGGGGATTCCTAGGCGCTCCAGGGTAAGGATATGGGATATAGTGCTCAAATAACTACTTTGACAGTGTGAACTGGGTGAAGCAAGGACATCAGGAGGTGTCAGACCAACCCCAAGGCTTTGGGGCAGTCCTGGGATACCTGTAAAAACAAGAGACAGCCCAGGAATGAAGGAACTGGCAGGTCTGGGAACTAACTCTTCTGGGTTGGATTATGGAGTTGAAAACAAAGCCATAGGTGTTAAGGACTGGATTGGAAACCAGATAGAGGTGCTCGATCACTCATTTGCCACTAGTCCTTTACTTAGATTCCTACTAGTCTACTATAAGAACTGAATTTTCAGAAAATGCAGACACTTTAGCTCAATGTTTCTCTGATTTTGTTTTTCACTTTTCAAAGTTGAACCTCTTATGGAGATAGTTGATAGATGGCAGGGATTTTTTTTTTTTTTTTTTTTTTTTGGTATCTGTTGTTTTATTTTCCTATTGTCAATAGTGTGGGCTATGGAAAGGATGAGACAGCTGGAGGGCATGTAAGTCAGGGACCACATAGTGGGGATCGTTCCAAAGACAAGGATAGGAGAAGACAAGTAATTTGAGTAAAGTCAAGACAGTGAATGGTCAGCAGACACTCGAGGAGACTCTCAGGGCCAGCATTTGCTGAGGTAGATGACACAATGAACCAATGCAGGGGAGAAAGGGGGAGCTGCCACAGGAAGAGGTTAAAGTCTTCGTATCTGGACATAGAGTGACCCAAACTTACTTTTCATTTAATTCCTCAGTCATGTCCCCTCCCCAGACTACAATTGCCATTTTTCTTATCTTTGTCTCTGCAAAGCGAGCCACATAGAGTGGGAGCTGTGGTCCCTTACCCCACAGATGGATAGGGTACTTCCCAGCTTCTTCCAAAGTTAACTCCCATCTTCCAGTATTCTCGAATACAAACTCCTCAATAATAGAGTAGCACTTTGCTCACATTCTCTCAGCTGCCTATTAGCCTTACTCCTTGTCATCTCTTTCTAGATCTCTAGATCAGATCATACACCTCAGAGCTACCCTAGGGAATATCAGTCCTTGTCCACTAAGCAGGAAACAATGACTCAAATGACTCTGTTCAAATGTACATTATACTCTTCCCTTCTACGAAGAAATAGAAAATGATTCTTATTTGGGGAGTAAAGAAAGTTGATAGTGTTTTTTAAAAAAGAAAATATCTGTTTCACCAAAAAATTATATCTGAAAGTAGGTGCCAGCTGGGACAGTAGAGTAGGGAATTTTGTGAATCAGCAGGAATAGTGACTTCATGGAGCGTACGTGCTTAGGTGCCAAGGCTCTCTTCAAAATAGAATTTGAAAACTGGAAAATTGGTATGCTTGGGACTCTGGAGTTTAACTCCAAGTCCCAGATTCGAGGAGGTGTCTCACACTGCTCTCCAGACAACATTTTCTGGTCCAGAATCAAGTATGCCTGCTTCCGGCAGAGCGCGCGAGCTAGGAGAGGATGGGGCATCGTGCCTCCCAATCAAGAAGTTTCCCCCTCTTAGCCGCAGAGTGCGCTTGCAAAACCCCTCGAATTGAACTGATGCTTTCGGGAAACGAAAGTAAAGCTCTCTAAAGTTTCCAGCGCGGTCTCTTTTTGTTTCCCGCTATCCGCCCAATCTGAATCTGGGCGCTGCGCTAGGGCGGGGCGCAGGAGCCACCTCGGCGGAAACCGCCCCAGGCTGCCTGGGTGGCGGGAGGGGACTAAGAAAGGCCCGCGCCCTCCCGCCCCGCCGGGACTGCAGACCTCCAAGTCTGGACGGGCCGCGCGGGCTGGGCGGGGCGCAGTAAGCTTACCGCGGTCTCTGTGGGTCCCGCAGGAGAGGAGCCCTTGCCGCAGCTCCCGGGCGGCGGGCGATGATCACCTAGGAGGCTGGCGCGAGTGGCAGACAAGCCGGGCGCGGCGACACGCGGCCATGGAGCGGGAGCTCGCGTCCACCGAGGACCATGCACACCCGGGACGGCAGAGGCATTCTCGACGAAGGCGCTGGGAAGGCAGGACGCGCACGGTGTGCTCCAACCTGCTGCCGCCCCTAGGCACCGAGGATCCAGCGGCCGGAGCCCCCAAGGGGGAGCGGCTACTGATACGCGGCTGCACCCAGCATCTGGCCGACAACCGCCTCAAGACCACCAAGTACACGCTACTGTCCTTCTTGCCCAAGAACCTCTTCGAGCAGTTTCACCGTCTGGCCAACGTGTACTTCGTTTTCATTGCTCTGCTCAACTTTGTGCCAGCGGTGAACGCCTTCCAGCCTGGCCTGGCACTAGCGCCTGTTCTTTTTATCCTGGCGGTCACAGCCATCAAGGATCTGTGGGAGGACTATAGCCGCCACCGCTCGGACCACGAAATCAACCACCTGGGCTGCCTTGTCTTCTGCAGGTGAGCCTCACTGGTCCGTGAGTGGTCAAGCGGCTTGTGCTAGGGTGTGGCTTGCCTGCGGCCAGGGTGGCCCAAGTAGTATCCCAAGCCCTGAGAAGTCATTCAAGCTCAAAGGTGCCCCAACGCGCCGGGTGCAGGGGCCACACGGGATCCTCTGTCCCCAACTGGCACTCCAATTTAGCTTCTTAGCCAGAAGTGATATATAGTTGGCATCTGGCAGAACCTGGGCAACCTCATTCCCGACTACTCCTACCTTATACCCAGACATAAATCCTGGCCCCAGTCTTTGGCCAGGCACCATGAAATTTAACACACAAGAATGTATAGCTTGGTCTTAGATAAGAGTTTTCTTGGGATGAAAAGTTCTGGTACACCTGGCAACAGTCCATCCACTTTTGTGAGCTGTGATCTAGGCACAGACTTGGTTCCATTTCTTGGTCTCCTGGGTATCCTCCCTCCTCTCCCGTTTCTTTTCCCTTTCTTCTCTGCCCCCCCCCCCCCCGGGTATTTTTCACCTATGTCTCTATGTAGCACAACCTGTTACTGAGCTAGTTATGACTTTCCTACCTCCTCAGTGCTGGGCTTAGAGCCATAAGCCACCACAGTGGCCAGTTAGTTTTCTTTCTGTGTGTAGTCCTGATTGTCCTGGAACTCACTCTGTAGACCAGGCTGGCCTTTAACTCAGAGAGCCCCCTGCTTCTGCCTCCTGAGTGCTGGGATTAAAGGCAAGTGACACCACTGCCAGGCTCTGGCCAGATTTTGTAAGAATAATTGTGTTTCCAAATGAGAAGAGGCCTTGAAGGACTGAGATGCTTCCAGGTTGGTGACAGGGAGTTACTTTCCAATGGAAGTCATCTACTCTTTTGTTCTCAGAACCCTAAGGCTGGGATGTAAGCCAGGGTTTCCTGGTGCACTTTCTCTCTTTACCCTTCACATCTATAGACATCACATAGAGGATCATAGAGCTCTCTGCCCTGAGAAAGTTATGTCTATATATAGCTCAGTTCATCATTTTCCTCTGGCTCACCTTGTTGGACATGGCCAACTAATTAGTTGACATTCTTTAATGTTTGGCTTCCACCATGCCTGAAGGCACCCTAAGAAGCCTTTCAGCTGCAAATTGTGCCCCACACATATGGGTAATGTTGCTGTATCTGTCTCTTGAGATAGTTTAAAGATAAGAAATGTCTTTCACTATCTATACCTGAGTTTTGATTTTTGGTTATGATGGAGTTTTTGCTATGTTGTCTAGGCTCATTTGAATCTTTTGACTGCCTGGGCTGTGGTTGAGGTTCAGGGAGGTTAAGTAGTTTGCTGCAATTGCAAAGTGATGCTAGGGCTCAGAAAGGTTTCTCATATTCCTATGCTTGTGCTTCTTAAATTTTCTGTAAGAGCCACTGGGGAGTTTGTTAAAATATCAGATACCAAATGTGTTAGACTGAGCAGGTCTGAGAAGAGGCCCAGGAATGAGTAAGAAATAGCAAAAAAAGGTGATTCTTCTATGATAGCTCACATTTGAGTAACACACCCTTGTTTGCCTTGGAGAGGTACTCATTGGTCAGTCCCCAGACATGGTGACGTGGATGGCAATCGCTGTGGAATTTTCTGACTTCTGTTCACCAGAAGCCTTAGCAAGGGAGTGAGGATCCTTTATACAAAAGCTCTCAGTGTCTCCAGCTCTAGGCAGCCATGTGTCTGTCCTCTGCACACATAGGGCTGGGCAGACTTCCCACAAGTCCAAGCTATTCATTCCAGTAGCTTCCTTTTCAAGACACTTAAACTTTAGAAAATTTTTTATTTTTAGCTGATAAAGTGCTATCTGTTTGTCATTTTCCCCTTCATAGCAGTCCCTACTGATGCATGAAAAAAACTGAGGCAGGGATGTAACACTGAACTACATCCACCTAAGTTTAGGTTCCTGAGCATCTTGTGTAGCCTCAGAGAGGCCTGTGATGCTCTTGGTAAACCCTGCCTCTAAGTTAAATTCTTCCATAGTGTCCCTTGGAAGGAATAGCCCTTCTACCAGGGAAGGCCCCTGGGTGACAAGTGGTTTGAGAGAGACTGAGAGAGATGACGGTTGCATGTGGAGTCTCACCTCAGGTTTCTCAGCTCTCAGTCTGTCTGTCTTTGCTATTATCCCATTGCAGAAGTTGCCAGCATTTTATTTTTTTTAAATCAATTCCCAACTGTGAGAAGGACAGCTAATCTTATATCTTACGGACTATGGGAAAGTAGGTCAAATTCTTCCATTCCCTGAAGCCTGGGATTGATGTTATCAGGCAGATGGGGTGAAAGGAGGCTAACGGTAGGTTTCATTCAGGTCTACTGTTCAGCCTTTGAGAGAGGCCTGAGGCTGGGCTCCTGGCCATGATTTGCAGAGTTATTGCCAGGAGACACTTCTTAAAGAAGGCAGGTAAGAGTCTAGGTTTGCCATGTAAGGATCAGAGGTGTAGGGAGGGAGGGTGCTGCAATGAAGGGATGGTAGAGATGGAGTGACATATGCTGGCCAGACCATAGAGAGATCAGGAATGAGCTATAAGGCATATGGGGTGAGGATAGACAAGGGCTTTGGTTCAAGGGGTAACTGCACTGAGAGAACCCAGGAAGAGACCTGCCAGGTCAGTCTGGCTAGTGCCTTTGTGAGGACAGCAAATCACAGGTCACTGTGAAACGTGGAGGTCTGGCCTGTCTTGTGCTTATTTCATGTGCCATCCATTGCTTCAGTTACGGTGCAAAGGAGGTGTTTATTCGATCAGAGTAGCTTTGTTTTCTTGTTTGAAATGAGCAGTCTCAGTCTGGTTCCTAGGCTGGCCATGACTCTTGGGCTCAAATAATGCCTCTTGCCTCAGTCACTAAGTAGTGACTATAGGAAGCCTGTATGTTGAGTTCCAAGCACTGTCCTCCTGGGTGTCTTAATGCCATGTGACTGTACTTGTGACCTTCTGTGTGTTTGCTTCCCAGTCCCAGCTCGTGTGCTCCTTGCTCTAACCATCTTGTGTAACTCTGGTCCTGAATGCAGCTTCCTAGACAATGCTTTATAAGCAGCCATTGTCTGCCTATATTAAGAATACACTTTATCCTCCAGTGCATTGCAGACTCTTAGTAAGAATATCCCCTGAGCCACTCAATAGGCTGGAGAAACATCTCTCTCTAGGCCAGGGCATGAGAGCCCTGAGCTGGATTCTGTTAATTAAGAATATGTCCTGGGTCTATTGAAGAGTGTCCTTTGCTCATGTAGTTGTGGGAAAGTCTTAATTTGATCAACTGTGATGGATCAGGTGATTACAATCCTACCATGCTGACGGGACTTGGGACATAATTATTAGAGAACTATAAGCGGATGCTTTGCTTACAGAGCAAAACAGAGATTTCTCAGGAAGGTTAAGGGATAGGGAGGAATAAAGATCAGAGAAAGTAGGCAGGATTGATTCAGGCTGACAGTGACTGGTCCCATTGTCAAGGCTCTAGAGCACCAAAGGAAGGGAACAGTACTAAACAGAGGACTAATGTAAAGAACTGTATCTGGCCCAGGGTAATAGAGATGAAGGTCTCTTTTAGGCAGTTTTCCGACAGCATCTAAAAGATCTTTTGTAGATGAATGAGGAATAAATAAAGCTATTGTAGGGCTAGAGCTATTGGGAGAGCTGACATGGAACATTTTGTTTGGATATAGAGTGAAGGTCAGTAAATAAAATATTTAAAAGGCAGGGTGAAAACGAGGTGTGAGGATAAGGAGGAGGAAAACATGATCAAGAGGAGGAGCCAGAGTGGGAGGGAAGCAGAGGAATTTTTTTCTGGTTCCTATATCTCTAGGCTCAGTTTCAAACCAGTTAGGATGTGTCAGCTTGAAAGCAGCAGTGTTGGAGGAGGGCATAGATCCCATCCCTGGCAGTAGTCAGATCTAGTCCTTTTTAATTCTGGAGGGAGTGCTGAAGGCAGCAGTCAAGGGTCAAGCTGGTCCTGAAGGATGTTAAGCTGATCTGAGCTGGCAAGGCAGAAGGGCTAATTGATGCAAAGAAGGCTTAGGTCCAGCTACTTTAGTAACAACATTCCCAATGGAGGGAAGAGGGATGCGTTGGATGAACCTTGCCTCATTAGTCCCCTTTTAGAGGTCATCCAAACTGCTTTTAGGGGCTTGAGGGCATTGATCTCTTAGGAACTGCTTCAAGACTGACAGAAGGGCAGTGAGGGGAGCAGCAGTTAGTGTGCCTCAGAAGAGGGTTCATCTAAGGGGTTATGGTAAGCTTTAACATTTGTCATAGGTACAGAACACAAGTCAGGAGGTAATAACTGTACATTTTCGTCGGGAATATTCAGAGATCAAGTTTGAGAAAAATATAAACATCAAAATTAACATGAGTTAAAGTCAGTTGTATAACTGCCTGGACCATGTACCAGAGCTCTGTGGAAGGATAAGGTAACTAACTGCTCTTAGCTGTTTGTTTACATCAGATTCCTGTGTAAGGAACAAGTACCTGGAAACTCACTCAAACCAGTCAGCTAAAGTCAGCATCCAAGGAATGGTTCTAAACAGAAGTCTACGTTGTATTTCTTGCTTCCACATATGATGGATTTTGTATATTTGTTTTAAATATTATCAAATATTAATAATACCAACTGTTATTTAATGGAGAAAACCAGAAACTTTGGGACTGTTAACTTAAATGATCAGATCTAATATTTGAAAATATGATAATACATATGTTGTAAATATAAATTATTATGCTTGTATCCCAAGGTTATATAGTATATATATTTTATATGTCAGGCTATATAAAAAGACAGCTAATTCTACAAAAGAAATTATTTTCAATTTAAAAGTATATTCCCAGAGATAGTGACTGCCTTTCATTCTTCTCAAGTCTCTTTTCTAGAATATTCTGGAACATCCTAAGTTACTACCCAAGTCAGTAACTGCCATGTCCAAGAGTAAATGATTATTTTACATTTTCTAAAATTAACTCTACTAACAGAACTTTTAAAAAATCTCTACATTCCCGGGGCTGGAGACATGGCTCAGCGGTTAAGAGCACTGTCTGCTCTTCCAGAGGACCCGGGTTCGACTCCCAGCACCCACATGGCAGCTGACAACTGTCTGTAGTTCCAGTTCCAGGCAAACACCAAGGAAAATAAATAAATAAAGTTTAAAAAAAAAATCTCTACATTCCCATTCCATATACTCAGCCAACAGATAGAAGGTGAAACCAGTCATGTCAACTCAGTAATAAATAATTTACAACACAGACTGAATTAACCAAGAAGGCTAAAGCCAACTCCGCCCCTTTTGTCTATGAACAAACCCCTAGGTCACCACATACTGATAGCAGTAAGCATATTTCTTAACATCATTTTATTTAAAAATAGATTACTTGTTTAGAGATGTGATTTATAAAGCAAAAATAACAAAATTAAACAAACGCTAACAAGTCCTGGCTTTAGGAATTTTTTAGAAAATATCTATGAGCATCACTGCCAAAGCCTGTGCACTCCTTGAATCATTTATAACTCTACAGATAAAAACCAAATCTCAAAGACATCACTTGCATATTGTAAATATCTTTCTGAAGGTGTGAGTGTGATGACTAAGAGTCTGGCATCCCCTTTAATGAGGGACACAATGGTTAGGGCATTGTCCTGGAAATTAGCTTCAGCTAAGAGAAAGAGTCAAATGCCAGGGAATAGGGTATTACAAGTTGAACTATCATGCAGATCCTATACCACTCAAGCTGTAGGTTAGGTATGAAGGAAAGTCCCCTTTTCACAAAGTCTTGATATGTTGGTTTGGGAAACACTGAGGTCAGAGTAATTCCTTTTTGCTTCTCTGTCTTTTTGAGACATTTAGGATGTAGGTATAGAATCTGAGGCCCTTCATTGGACTACAGAATCCATCCCTATTATGTGAGACATGAGAAATAATTTATCTTTAGATAAGGAGGAGGGTTTTGTGTGTGTTTGTGTGTGTGTTTCCTGGTTTGGCCTACATGGCCACAGCTTGTCAGACCTACGCAGTTAGAATTGGTCAGGCCTATGAAGCCAGAGGCAGAAGCAGCAGACCTCTAGCAGGTCTTACTTTCCATACATCCTTGTCCTGTAATGTGACTGTCAAGCAATGTATTCTAGTGGGATGGGGCTCCCTCCAAGATGACTTGTTTTGTATTTAAAGGAACTGCTTGAACCTGGGGGTTCATGCAAGTGTATTGTAAATTTAACCCCATTCTACTCAAGCATTTAATTTTTTTGTAACCAGTTTTTTTTTTTTTTAAAAAAAAAAACAACTTTATTTATTTATTTATTTGCCTTGGTGTTTGCCTGGAACTGGAACTACAGACAGTTGTTAGCTGCCATGTGGGTGCTGGGAATCGAACCCGGGTCCTCTGGAAGAGCAGACAGTGCTCTTAACCACTGAGCCATCTCTCCAGCCCCGTAACCAGTTTTTAAAATACATCTGACTTTGAATATTATTGTATGCTAAGCAAACTTTAAATTTATTTTAAACTTGTTTTGACTTACTTGTTTCAGGCTTGATTTTGATAATGTATACAGAATACTAAATGATGGGAAATAACAGAAGACTATCTAATAGAAATAAACATTGGTCTCTTTCTCCAAGCTCATTTATCTTCCCAGAGTTAGAAATGACAGTTCCCTGCTGAAGGATTTCACTTCTCAGCCTCCTTTGTGGAATATGGAAGTCATTTAAGGGGCCACCTCTCATCATTCCCTGTAGGCATTTTGACTGTCTTGAACATGTGGATGAAAAGATGCCCCCTTATTATGAATAAAAGTGGTCCTATCTAAGGTCAGGCCAAGCCTCTCTTTCTTTTATACTAACATTTCTCTACAGCTTCCTTTTTAAATCAATCTAACACTCTGAAGATAGTGTTCTCATTCATTCAGCTCCAGGCAGCAGATTTACACTGGTTGACCTAAGGCAGCAATGCCTGAAGTAGAATATATAGAAGATGGGTGCCACCGCTCTTGGAACCCTGGTGCTTGGGCCCCATCTCTGCTTCATATCCTACCTAATTTATCACATTCTTAACCCCTATCCAAGTTAACATTTTTTTTTTTCCTGTTGTAGGGGATTAAACCAAGACTCACAAATTCTAAGGGCTTGTTCTACAACTGAGATACACTTGTGCTTGACTTTGTCTTCAGTCTGCTCCATGTCATACTGACATACACTTTTCCTTGACTCTTATGGGCTCCTCGTGTGTATCTGAGTGTAGCATTGGGATGTCTTCTTATCAATTGGGAAAACAATCTGGAATTCTTTCTATGTATCTATGTATCTATCTATCATCTATTAACCATCTATCACCTAATTATCTATCAATATGGCTGTCTATCACCTATCTATCATCTATTAAAAGCTTATCCATCATCCATCTATCATCCATCTATCCATTCACCTATCTGTTAATTGCCCTATTTCATTTTCTTTATTCTCTGTTCCTCTAGGTAGCCAGAGTTACCTCTAACCTGTCCGTCCAGATATTCATGGTTTGTTGTTTCAGGAGACTTGAGAAGGTGATACTCTTGTAATCAAAGCCTCAGATTGTTGATCTTTCCTTCCATGATGCCACATCCTGTATCTTGTTTTCTGCTGATCTTCTCTCTGTGTGTGCCTTTTTTACCCTTTCCTGGTGAGCCTGCCCCTTTCTCTCCAGAGCTTTGAATGCCTGAGCTACAGTCCCCCACCCGCCAGCTCCCATCCACCAGGCTTACCTGCCATAATTTACCATTTAAAGAGGAGACAATAGTGTGTAGAGTGTGTGTGTGTTTGGGTATGTGTTGGGGGAGGGACTGAGGTAGAACTGGTTTTGTTTTCTTTTGACTGGGAGGAAGTCTCTTTATCATAATGGGCCTCAGTAAAGCTAAAGCCCAGGTTCTCTCACCATTTTTATGGTAACTAAACTCCTAAGGAGGGACCTGGAGAGATGGCTCAGAGGTTAAGAGCACCAACTGTTCTACCAGAGGACCTGAGTTCAGTTCCCAGCAACCACATGGTGGCTCACAACCATCTTAATAAATAATAATAAAAAAAAAATCTTAAAAAAAAAAACTCTTAAGGAGTGGCAGAGCTGTTTACAACTCTAGTGTCACCCAGGGAAAACAGGGATGTGGATCCAAAGCCTCTGTGGCCTCAGAAGCTCTTATAATAGCCCAAGTTGTTTTGTCTATGTTCCCACCTACCCTTTTTAGTTTTCAGAGACAGGGTCTCTCTGTGGAGAACAGTGTGGTGTCATGAGCACAATCCTTTTACCTCAGGGATGTAGCACAACCCACTTATTTTGAAACAACTCTCAGTTGTAAATTTGTAAATGCTTTTTTTTTTCTTTAAGAAAGTCTGTTGTAAAAAATGAAACTACTTTAATGTTGTTATGAAGTTCTTTAGGTTATTAAATAGCCCGCTGTGTTAAAAACTCCACAGGTCTTACAAACCCTTTCAGTGTGATCCACATGAAGTCTACTGATTGCAATTAGCTGGTAAATTTTTAAGTCTCTTTTAACATATAGATTTCCCTTACAACCCCTCCCCCATTTATTTATCTTGCTGTGACCTCAGTAGTTGGAGAGTCTGGGACCTGCACACTCCTGCTAATGACACCGGTGGTTTTTCTTAGCATGTTTCTATCATAACATCTATGGAGTGGCAGAGTTGTTCTGGACACTTCTGTAGATCTTCATCCGGTTCAAGTTTAAATTTGCTTTTGCCCAAACCACATTCATAGATGGTGTCTGTACTTCATTTAGAGACACATGCTGTTTCCTTGTTGCTTGGTGACAGGGCAATGCTTGAGACCATCCAGGCACATCCTGAGTTGTTGGAAGGTGGAAATTGTGTGATTCCATTCTAGGAAGTCCTGACTTTAACTGGACAGCTTAAAAAAAAAAAAGTTTATTCCATGAATATTCCATGTAGTCCATCATGAAAGAACTTTGTCTCTTAGCACAGAGCTCTTGTACTGGTCCATGTCCAAGACATCTGAGGCTTGTTGGATTGTCTATAATTTCTCAACTGAGTGTCTGAGACTTCAAGCTGACTGTGATTGTCCAGTATATGCTTCATGGTGTAAGCCAATCTGACGATTCAGACTTTTGCAATGTAGAATGTAAACTTTCCGAAGCATTTTCTTTATCTATGGGGATAAAGCTTTAATGTCTCATTCTTTTTAGCATAACACAGCAGAAACAAAAAAACAGCCTGAGCCATCAATAACCAGACATTTGGCGTTCTTGCTTCTAGGTCTGGGCACAACAGCTTTCACCTTCTGCCTGCCCATCTCGAACCCCAGGCTAGACACACTCTGGAGTCTCCAGTGTAGGTCTCAGCAGCTCCAGAGGCTGTGGGTGTACAGAGTTCTATGCCTGAGCAATGTTGTGGCTTTTCCAACATAGACATACTAGGGAGATGTAAACCTTCTTCAGCACTTTGGGCTTTTTTTCATGGGGAATTTAAAAGTGTTAATTCGGTCTCTTCTCAGACCATTCAGATTTTCTTGAGTTACTTAGGATAGTTCACTTGAGACAGTCTGGAGGTTTGGACATCGCACCTAGCTTACATTTGTGTAGAGTTGCTCATATCTCTTTCCCCCATTAGTTTGATAATGATGTATCTCCTCTTAGGAATTTTAAGTTTGTTTCTTAAAAAAAGTTAGAATGTAAAATACTGACCTTTTATAGACATATATGATTATACTTTGCTCTTGGCTCCCTGCCTCATGTCCTCTCTCCCTTCCTTTTGCTGGTCTCTCTCCTTTTTCTAAATACTTCCTGCTTTCATACTGTGTGTGTTCCATGACCCTCTTGTTTCCCCATCTGTTGTGGGATTATACTTTTGTACAATATAAATATTGGTTTAATAAAACACGGATTGGTCCAGTAGCTAGATAGGAAATAGAAGTGGAGCAACCAGACTAGAATTCTGGGAAGCAGAAGAGCAGAGCAACAGATGCCAGTGAGAGAGAGAAAATATGAGAATGCTGCACTGATCAAAAATGTACCAAGCCACATGGCTAAGAATAAATAGAAATATGGGTTAACTTAAGTTTAAAAGTTAGTAAGTAATAAGCCTGAGCCATAGACCAATCAGCTTGTAATTAGTATAAATTTTTATATGCTTATTTGGAACTGAATGGCTGTGTAACTGGCCAGGCAGGACACAGAAACTTACAATCACACTCATCACCTTCCCCTGAATGCTACAGTTTCATTCTCCTTTACAGCTAAATAATATACTTTCTTTATCTATTCATTTCTGGGTGAACATCTAGGCCCCATATTTTATTTTTGTGAATAGAATAGCAATAAAATGAATGTGTATGTATGCTGGCCTAGTATCCTTTGGATATATACTGAAGAGTATGTAGCTTGGTAGTATAGGAGCTATATTTTCAGCCTTTTGTGGGATCTGCCTGCTGTTGTCCATAGTGGATGTATAGTTCATATCCCCCAGGAGTATAAGTTTCTTTTATCCCACATGCTCAGCAGTACTTTATGTTATTTCTTTTGTTGATGACAGCTATTCTGACCATAGGGAGATGGACTTTCAAAGCAGCTTCAATTTGTATCTCCCTGATTACTAATATTTATTGATCATTTGTGTTTCTTTCATTTAGATATAGCTATTCAATTCATTAACTCTTTCTCAAATGGATGATTTGAGGAGGAAGAGGTGTTAGTACTTAATTTTTGAATTCATTATAGATTCTTATTATGTATTGCACACTTTCTGTTTCTGTGATAAAACACAATAACTAAAAACAACTTAAGAGAATGTTTATTTTGGCTCATGGTTCTAGAATAGTAAGAGACTGTCATGGCAGCATAGAGACACGGCAGCAAGCAGAAGGCATGGTGGAGATCACATCTTTAATTGTAAGAATGAAGTAAGAACAGCCAACCAGAGTTTGGGTGAGACTATAAACTCAAAGCCCACCTGTTGTGACATGCTTCCTCCCAGCAAAACCATACCTTCCTAACAAGGAAGATAAGATACTTTTTACATTGTGCTTTGGTCTTAACTTTATTGAATGATAATTCCTTGCAAACATATGAATTGTTTAAATCAAATCCACCCCCTTTTCTTCCCCTCCAATTCCTTCCCTTTTAACTCCTGCTGCTCCCACAGGATCCACTTACTTCTACTGGTGCCATTTGTAGACTATGGGCAGCCTCTCACGGTACATATACCCAAAGAAAGTTGATTTTACCTTTCCCGACACCCACCTCTTGCCAACAGCTTCTCATCTAAGGGTACAGCTGCCTCTTTCCATGCTGGGGTTTTTGTCTGGCTTACTCTTGTGTGTACTGTCACAACCACGGGAAGTTAGTATGTGCAATTGCCCTGTTGTGACTGGAAAGCAGTATTTCCATGTAGTTGCCCACTGCCTTTGGCAGTTTACTTCATTCTGTTCTCCTCAGTGAGATGATCACTGAGCTTTGAGAGGAGGAGTATGTAATACACATGTCTCATTTACTGCTGAGCACTCTATGATCTCTTTTTCTCATTATTTTGACCATATGAGGACTCTGTGCGAATCAACATCTATTGAAGCATGAAGCTTCTCTCATGACTGTTGAGAGATGCACTAATATATTAGTATAATGAGTCATTAACTGTCTGTTTATTACTATGTTTCTTTAGCAGAGTAACCTGCTAAGGGATTCTCTTCAGCTCTGAGATGCCTGGCCTGAGAGTCCTGGCCCCATTAGTAGTGGTAGATGTAAGTTTCACCTTGTGGAATGGACCTGAAATTCAATAATAAAGTTGTTGGTCAGTCTCATAATATTCATACCACTATTGCACCAGAGAGCATGTCTTGCCAGACTGGTCAATATTACACTCACTGGTAGGTAAGTGAGCATAACACCTTCTAGCATTATGAAATATTGCACAAATTCTAGTTGGTTTACAATGAAAACCTGGAGCCAGATACTGGGGAAAAGCTGGAATATCTTAGAGAGGAAACAGACCACAGTCACTTCCTACTCAGCCAACCTCTTGGGCCAAACAGAGTAAATGCTATCTTCAAGAGGCCTCTGCCTGGCTTGTTGTTTCTGCAGAATTTCTGAATCTCTGCCTCTTTCTGCCTTAAATATCTTCCCTGCCCAGTTGCTTCACTTCCGACTTCAACTCTGCATTATAATCCTAGAGTTAAGATTAAAGATGTGAGCTACTACTGTTTGGTTGTTAGGCCTTGAACTCACAGAAATACAGAAAGATCTCTTTCTCCTGAGTGATGGGATTAAAAGCGAGAGTTACCACTCTCTGACCTTCAATGATTGAGTATAGGTGATTCTGTCATCTGATATTTCAGGCTGATTTTATTAAAATATATTACCACAATAAAAGCTATCCAGTAGACATGAAGTTTCCAGTTCTGTACCAGCCTGATTTCTTCACATTCTATGGCTTGACTGTGTGGTATTTTCAGAGTAGGGTCTTACTATCAAGTTCTGCAGGGTAATCAAGGTCAATGGCAATAGGCTGTAGTTTGGAGGGCAGTCTGTTGAATCCTACTGATCCAGCAGCTCCAAAAGAAGTAACCCATTCCTGGTATTTGGCTTTTTATTTGCTAGCCCATCATGACTTGGAGAGTTATCTCCCAAAATTATAGGGTAAATTCACTTAAACCCTTCAAAAATATCTCTCTCTCTGTCTCTCCCTATCTTTCTCTGTCTCTTCCTGTCTGTCTCTCTGTCTCTCTGTCTCTCTCTGCCTCTCTCTCTTTGCAAATATGTATATTAGGAAGCTTCTTATACTAATAGGTTTCCATTTGGATTTTTCAAGTCTTCAGTGTTAGTTACCTGGCTCTATCTTTTCTTCACCCTGCCCTCCATTCTACTTAACGTTTCTTACTCTATTAGTCCCCATTGTCATGCCAGCTGCCTTCTATCAAGCCTCTCTCTCTTTTTAAAATATTTACTTATTTATTATGTATACAGCATACAGAGGAGGGTTCCAGATGTCATTATAGATGATTGTGAGCCATCATGTGGTTGCTGGGAACTGAACTCAGGACCTCTGGAAGAACATCAGTGCTCTTCATCTCAGAGCCATCTCTCCAGCCCAAGCCTCTCTTAAAAGCTGTCATCTCTTTCTGGTTTCCTGACTTCTTTGGGTACTCTTAATTTAAACACACATATCCAAAGGTTCAAAGCTAGCATACAAATATGAGAGAGTATGTACAATGTTAGTCTTTCTGGGTTAGAGTTACCTCACTCAGAATCATTTCCAGCTCCACTCATTCATCTCTGAATTTTTTAACATTTTTCTAAACAAGCAAATGGTATTAAATTGTATATGTATTACCACAATTGGATTATCATTCATCAGTTGATAAACATCAAGACTGTTTTCATTGCACGGCTATTTTGTGAACAGAAAAGCCATGAGCACGGATGAGAACAGTAGGATGTAAAGGACTTAGCTGAGTCATGGTAGACCCGCTTCCAGCTTTCAGAAACCTCCACACTGATTTCTGTAATCTCTGGAACAGCTTGATCTCCACCCAATACTGCCTGCTACAGTATGTAGACAGCCATTTTTCTAGGGACTCTTTTATTTAAACAGAATTCATAGATTTAAAATAGATAAATGACAAGTTAAACATTTATGCGTTTACTTACGCATTCAGCCATTTGTTTATTTATTTACTTATGTTTCAAGCTAAACTCAGGGCTTTGTGCATGGTAGGCAAGGACTCTGTTACCTAGGTATTGCCTTCCCTGTCCTGTAGGTATTTTTGTAACTGATATTCTCGAGTCAATAAAAAACATTTGACTTCAGAGTTCTTTTGGTGTAACCTCCAATCATTTATTTCCCTTGGTCCTTATTTCAGGCTTATCTTACATATTTTCTTCTTTATGATTGGATTCATAGATGGCACTGTTATTTCTAATGCATTTCTTTTGTAGCTGGTCTACTTTGATCTTATCATTCATTATGGTGACCACCACCTCCGCAGATTCTCTCTTTCCTGATGAGAATGGTCAGGTGTCCTAGAGGGGCAAAATAGTGACTTTCATAGTTCTGGACTGATGCTCATTAGCCATGACTGCTGAATGTTATATTCTTGTTCTTCTTGTGACAGTCCCTCCCTCAAAGACCATTCAGGCAGGTGTTGAAAACATTTCTAAAAGAACATTCTAGAGACAAAGCTTATCCACACATTTGAATTCTGGGGAGATTGAGATGGTGGAACCTGCAGGCTCTTTCTTTTCACAGTTTGGTGGCCAGCTTTTTTTCTGTTGAGTTCTGGGAACAGGGGAGCCTAGAAAGCTTATTGGTCTATTTGTTCAAGACATCCTTGCTATATACAGCAGAGTGAAATAACTTACAGGAAAAAATGAAGATGCTATTTTTATTTCTACTTTTTTAGAATACACGTAGCCTTCTGTGTTTACTTGTTTTGCATTTTGCTCAACAGTACAGTTCTTTTTTTTTTTATTTTTTTTAACAGTACAGTTCTTATACATTGCCCCACACTAATCTTTTGGCCATTCTTCCAGTGGAGAGACTATGTTTTGGAATATTTTGCAGGCCAAGTTGGTTTTACATGGTAATGAAGAGTTATTTCACCTAAATTTAGCCAGTGATAATTAAAATGTCTCTGAAGCAGAACAGAACCCTTGCCAGCAGGTAGGTTCTAGGCAGCTGCTGTTTAATATTTAAAGCTGAGGAGTAATACTGTCTAATCATAGTGCACATAATGCCCCTCCATGTACTGTGAGGAATAAGTGCTTGAATGTGGAAAGGTCAGAGATCACCACCTGAGAGGCAGGTGGCCTTTGAAAAGGTCACTGTAACTCTCTATAAGTGCACTGCAATTTCCTTATTACTAAGACCTTTACATCACAGTGTGACCAGTCTTCAAGTCTTCAACATGATCTATATGTTCTCTCAGCCAAGACAAGTCAAGTCTATCATTAGTGTAAGAATCTTTGTCATGGCTACAGTGCAGAATGTGGATAGCACACAATGCCAGGATTACCTTGAGGACTACACAATCTCAGGGTGACTCTGGGGATTGCACATAACATCTTTCTAAAAAAGTAAAATAAAGGCACTATTTGGATTAACAAGTTAACAGTGTTGTGTCTAGGATGACAGTAAAAATAGACCTTTTTTGTTGTTGGTTTTTGCTTGCTTTTCTTTTTGAAGTCCTAGAGGATCTGGAACTAACTATGTAGTCCATCAGGCTGGCCTGGTACTCAGAGTAATCTGTGTGTCTCAGCCTAATTGCTTTTGCTTTAAAAACATAAACTGATTTTAATTCACTGGCCCTCTTAATGGTGCCTTTGAAATGGTCTTTTTAAACATTTATTTGTATGTGTGTATGAGAGAGAGGGAGGGGGGAGGAAGGGAGGGAGAAGGAGAGAGAGAGAGACCTATCTCTTTCTCCCATGTGGAATCTGGCACTGAATTCAGGTTGTCAGGCTCAGTGGCTGTTATTATATTAGCTGAGCCATCTTCTGGCTCTAAATAATAATAATAATAATAATAATAATAATAATTTTTGCCTATGACGAATTATAAAAATTAAAACCTTCTGGTTTCTTAAAGGGTTATAAATCAAGACCAACCTTGCTGGGAGGGAGCTTTCTCACAGAGACGCTGTGGGAAGTCATCTGGAGGACATGTGTTCTCTGGGGACCTGTGGCCTTTTCTACAGCAAGGGAGGTGGTAGCAGCTCAGAGACAGGCCTTATTTGTACTTCAGTATTAGGCTTAAAGCTGTGTGAATTGTAGGGCTTTCCTTGAAAGTCCCTGGGATAAGAACAGTTTTGGAAAGATGAGTAGAGTGCCCTAGCCCTGCAGGCAAACTTCTCAGCTTGATTTTCTTCCCTACACAGTATTTCTTGGGGAGAAATCACAGCCTGGAAAGGAATTCAGCACCAGAGGAGTTAAGGAAATGGCAGAAATTCCAAAGTGTCATGTCTGAATGGAGTCATCTGTAAGGTTTTAAACATAATACTTTTTTGTTTGTTTTGTTTTTGAGACAGGGTTTCACTGTGTAGCTCTAGCCCTGAAACTTGCTCTGTAGAACAGTCTGGCCTTAAACTCCCAGAAATCCACCTGCCTCCTGAGTACTGGGATTAAAGGTGTGTACTACCAGCACCTGGCTTGGTTTTTTTTTTTTTGGGGGGGGGGACAAGATCTCACTATGTAGACTTGGCTATCCTGCAACTCCCTGTGGGTTTGTGTGGAACACAGTGGCCTCTTAATTATTTTTCTCCACCTCCTTAGAACTGGGTTTTCAGATGTGTGTGACTAGGTGGAGCTATTACTATTTGTTTGCTCTTCTCTTCTGGGAACTGGACTGCAGAACAGTTGCTGGTATCTACCATGTGAGAGCTCTAGCAGCTGAGCTTCACGCCTGCCTGGTTTCATTATTAGACATTTTGTGTTTGTGCTTCTAATGATTGTCAGGAACATTCAGGAGTTACATTTTGGTTCCTTATAAGAGTTTTTGTCACATTGTGACCCGAGGGACCTTGGTGGCAAGCAATCACTGAAGCTGAGAGGTGAGCTTGACCATTGTATCCCATCCCTCTCCCATGACTGCCCACATTGGGCAAACTGACCACCTGGCCAATTGAGCCACAGTGACTCACTCAGGAGAGGAGGAGGAGGAGAGGAGGAGGAGAAGGAGGAGGACATAAGCCTTCATAAGCCTTCTGCTCTGCTTCAGCCCAGATACCAGCAATTGTTCAGCAGTCCAGTTCCCAGAACTCTTATGTGCATGGAAGAGAAGTTTGGAGTCTTCAGACTGTTCCCAACAGGTGTGGCTGCACCCTTCTCTGACCTTTTTCTCTCCAAGGCTCAGGCATAGATTGTACCAGACATTGCTAGGGTCTTTTCCTGTTGGAATAAATCACTGTCACTTCACTGACAAAATCTCAGACCTATACCTCAGTCATCTACAAGACACAGTGGCTCAAAAAAAAAAAAAAAAAAAAAAAAAAAAAAAAAAAAAAAAAAAAAAAAAAAAAAAAAAAA
>PVIH01002349.1:0-36115 GCA_004025045.1 Sigmodon hispidus | reverse complement strand
ATACACAGAGGAAACACCTCAGGATGTGGATTTGGGCAAAATTCTTGTGGTGATGGATCCCAATGTGAGGCCACAAAAGTAAAAATGGACTAATTGGGTTGTGTGAAATTCAAAAGCTTCCACACAGGAAAATAACAGTGAACAAAGTGAAAAAGTCATACATAGAATGGGAAAAAAACATTGCATAATTGTTCCCCACTGAATAGTCTTTAAGATTATATATGTGGCAGTGTTTAGTAAACAATAGTCCTTTTATTAAACTGTGTGACTTTATTGCATATATCTTGTCCCTCAGATCTATTTTGTGAAAACATAAGTAATAACATTTCACATTATAATGGTTATTGTTCTCAATGTTTTATTTACTCTTTTTTTTTCAAGACATATGTGAGGTTTTTCCTGGCTTATATTTCTTATTATTACTCTCACTAAACAGTTTTTACCTTTAATTTGTTTTATATAATTTGTGTCCTGGGGATTGAACTCAGTATCTAAAATGTGTGTTAGGTAAACACTTTGCCTATCCCTATAACCTCCCTCCTTCCCTCCCTCCCCTTGTTTCTCCTTTGCATTCCTGCCCTTCTTTTCAATCATTGCTTTTGCATAGAAAATCCTGATTCATGGTTAGGATCTGGTGATTTCAGCTATGTAACTGGTGTGTGTGTGTGTGTGTGTGTGTGTGTGTGTGTGTGTGTGTGTGTGTTGAGGGCCAGTAGGTTTTTCCTGTCTAGGAAGTATGCAGTTAGAGGTGCTCAGGGCCAGGTTGCTCTTGTTCAGGCAGTGCTGGGTGGGCCTTTTAGAGGAAAGAATCTAGGCTGTTTTTACACTCACCACTCCTACTGTCAACCTCCTTGTTTTCTATTTTCCCTATGCAGTTTCCTTTTCTAGTGATTTTTTTTTCAGTGCAGTGTCTGGTAGTGCACAGTAGCAAATGCTTAAATGCTTCCTGATGTACCGAGGGCTTGGAGAAGGGAGATCTGAGTGGAATCACATATCTGCAATACCTACCTCTATTTTCAACTCCTGCCTTTAGTGACATCTTAAATCAGCTCCTTTGTTCCAGTTTTGCATTAGCCACTTGTTTTTTTGTTTTGTTTTTTTTTTTTTTTTTTGCCATTAAACTCTGCTTCAATGCATAAGGAAGAGACCAGTTGAAATCTGAACTTTGACTCTCTACACATTCAAACATACATGCATGTGCCACACAGGCATGCAAATACACAAAATAAAGACAGCAGCCAAAATATCTTTCTAGAGTTGCTTCCTCTTAGATCATTTTTTCCCTTTGGAAGTTTTACCCCCCTCTGTGTCTCTGTGTCTCTGTCTCTCTCTCTCTCTGTGTGATGTGCTGTGGTGCATGTGTGGAGGTCAGTAGAGGGAGAGCCCTCCTAGAGAGGGCAGCTCAGTTACAATGAGGTCTGAAGGAAAAGTGCTCACTCCCGGGGAGGGTCTTCCCCTTAATAAATCTCTCCAGGAGATACGCTTTCATACCCTCCTGTCCAGAGGCCTACCTAGTAGTTGATTCCAGGGCCAATCAAATTAATAACCAAGATTAACCATCACACCTTCTCACTCTACAATACATAATGTACACAAACAAGACTTGTCATGATCACTGAGTCTGAGTAGTTCTTTGAGCATGGTTTTTATTGTGCTTTCCTTTAAAAAAATTAACTCACTACAGAAAATATATGAACAGCATTTACTTTTTTTCTTTTTTAGTGGAAGTATGCATATTCACATTGCTGTGTGATCATCACCACTATCCATCTCCAGAACAATTTCCAACTGAAATCTTGTAGCTAATAAATGCGGGCAGCACACTCTCACCTCCTGTTAACTTTGTTTTGTGAATATTGAAGTACCTCTCATAGGTGAAACCATACAGTGTCTATGCTTTTGTTACTGGCTTATTTCATTTAGCATAATGTCTATGCTGTACATGTGTTAGTATTTGCTTCCTTAAAGCCAAATAGTATTTCATTTTATGGATATACCATAATGATTGTCTATTTAGCTATGAGCTGAGCAAGGTTGCTACTGATTTTTTGATTACTGCTTTCAGTGCTGCTGTGTGAATGGACACTCAGGCACTTCCGTGATGATCTGGGCTTTTTATGTGTGCAGACTTTTTTAAAATTTAGTTTTGATGCTCTTTTAAGAGATTGCATTTTGGACGGCACAAGCAAGGTGCTTGTCAATACCAAGGGGACAGAGACAGAAACACAGCTTTACACTGCCACCTTTATGGGTCAGCCATGTCTTCTAATCTTTTAGGGATTTTGACTTAGGCCAAGCTGGAGCAGACGGTTTTCATGCTGAAAAGACTTTAAGGATTAAACAATTGTGATGAGACAGAAATTTTATTTCAGTACACACATAAGCACAACACACACACACACACACACACACACACACACACACACACACACACGGCATCCTTAGCACCAGGCCAAGGTATTCTTTGCTCCAACATGGAACGATAGTGCTCTGTGTCACAGCTTATGAACCCATGATTTTATATGGATTCTAACTTTATGAATTTTATGAATAAACAGAGGAGATGGAGATCTATGTGGTGAGGGCTTTTGGAGGAATGTTGAAAGCAGCTGTATAACTAGGAGTCTGAAAGGATTGCAGGCTATAAGAATGCTTTTCCTGGGATGCAGGGTGCACATGACAGATCAGTCCACAGAGAAGCATACCCACCTGATGTCCCAGAAGCCTCCATCTGTCCATTTGGAGCTAAGCCAGCCTTTTACTGTTTACTGTGCACATTTTATTTTTTTTTTAAGATTTATTTTATTTTTAATGTGTATATATGTGTGTAGAGGTTAGTCATATAAGGTGCCTGGAGCTGAAACTGTAGGTGGTTGTGGGCCACCCTTAGCCCAAGTGTTGAACTTGGCTGTCTTCTCTTTTTACTCTCTCCCTTGCTATTTGAGACAGAGTTGGTCGGTAAACCTAGAGTTCACTGACTGGCCAGCAGTCCCTAAGGATCCACCAGTGTGGAGGTTTGAATGAGAATGGTCCCCTAGAGGATCAAATATTTGAATACTTGGTCCCCAGCTGATGCATCTGTTTGGAAAGGATTAGGAGCTTTAGCTTCTGGAAGTTACTGGAGGAGGGGTTTGAACTTTCAAAGCCTATGTTGCCTTATGCTTTTGTCTTAAGATGGAATCTCTCAGGTATTGCCTGCTGCCCGTACTCTTCACTGTGATAGTCATGAACTCTAACCCTCTAAACCTATAAGCCCCAAATACTCTTTCTATTGTAAGTTGCCTTGGTCATAGGGGTTGATCACAGCAATAGAAGAGTAACTAAGAAAACCAGTATTCGTCTTGGGATGCTGAGGTGACAGATGCATACCATCAGGGTTCCATAGAGATCTGAGCTCAGGTTTTCATGTGCTTAGAGCAAGTGTTGAGATTTCTCCAGCCTAGTTCTCCAGCCAACATAAGTTGCATGTCTTGCACTTAAGAGTCCGTCTAATCTCTGCATCTTCACATCTGTTGAACTGCAGTTCCTGGAAGCTTCTTCAGCATGCCTGTCTCAGTGTGGGCTGGGGCAGTGATTCGTGGAATGTAACTGATCCACCCCAGGCTGAGTAGATGGCCGAGGGCTGGACCTATTATTGTGGTCAGTTCACCCCAGAAAAAATATGAAAACAGAGACTTTCTGTGCTAGAACAAGATGGTATCAATTCACTTTAACCTGCCCCTCCCTGTAAATACAACTTGACCTTGGAAGCAATTCAACAGTCTACAATCAAAAGCCAAGGAATGTTAGGGGAGCTATAGGACCTGAGGACTACCGTTTGGCCTTCTATTCCAACTCCAGGTGTTTCCAGCCTGGGCACAGGAGGACAGAACCAGAACCACTTACCTTTATAGACAGATGGTACCACAGCATGGCTTACAAACAGATCCAGTGGAGGCCCCCTGGAGATTCAGGGCACTTCATGTCACATTCCACAACTAGGGCACAGCTGGTAGAATGACACCTTGCTCTTCCTATTCCCACCCATGTCTTTGTTGGGAAACTATCTCAAGTCTTGGCTGTATTCTTTGTTTTGCTAACATTGAATTTTGAGTAGTTCTTGCTATCTTCTTGTGCTTTACTGCTTTAAAATTTTTAAACTACATTTTGTGTGTGTGTATGTGTGTGTGTGTGTGTGTGTGTGTGTGTGTGTGTGTGTATGAGTGTTCATGCTCCTGCATATTCTACAGAGGTCAAAGGACAACTTTTTGGTTCTTGTGGGTCCCAAGGTTCAAAATCAACTTCCAGACAGCTCCATTACCCTCTGAGCTGCCTTACAGGTTCTAGTATGTTACCTTTATGAACAAGTCAAATCTCTAGTCTCTAGAAATGTGCTGATGTACACTCAGCACTGCTAATTTAAGAATGCCACAGCCATTTGCTTTATGTAGTAGAGTTGTAACTGGAAATAAGGACAATATAAATCACTCCTGGCACTAGGTAAATGTGTTACACACTTCCTAGGAGACACAGAACTCATCTAGAAATGCTACCATCTTATGGGATGTTCCTGAAATGGCAAAGGGTAGAGACACCTATACTTTGAGATGGATGTGAACTGCACCCAGGACAGGATGAGGAAATTCTCAGTAAGGGATGTTTCCAAAACAATGCTGATCACAATGATGAGAAAGACTATTTTAGTTGAGGCAATAGTGCTCTGTAGTAATTTCCATCTTTCTCATGTTTGTTCAGGGAAACAGCTCAGGAACATGACACAGACCGTACTAGTATCAGGATCCACAATTTTTAGAGAGGTGCTTCTCCCCCAAATCCCCAAGGGCCTTTACTGTAAGGTGACTGTCAATTGCAAGACATCAAATGGATTGTAAGCCATGACATTGTGAATTTCCCAGATATTGGAACCCAATTAGTACTGGATAAGAGGAATTCCAAACATCTTCTGAAGTTAAGTGATAACAGTTACTCATTCTAGTAATTAAAAAAAAAATCTATCCTGGACTGGAGATGAAAAGGACACTTGAGAGACTGAAACAAGCCCCAAGATTGTAAAACAGACACTGTACAGCCAAGAGGGGAGATAATTTGTGGATTTTCACACTAATATGTGGCTAGGAGGTCATACAGAGTGGCTTTTAGGGTATATGACTGTGTCACCATCATTTGACTAGGTATTCAGTGACTCTTTTCCATGTGACAATCCAGCACCTGAATCCGTTGACCTGAAGGAAACTGATGTCTAGGCAGATGACTGATGTTTCTGTAGCTTGCTCTTGTGTTTGTAGGCAGGTGAAAAGTAGTATATCCCCAAGCCTCTTGGATTCTTTTTCAGAGTAATGTGTGTTTTGATTTTTGAGTATGTTTGTTGTGAATTGCAAAAAGTCCAACTGTAGTTGAATCTCCTTAGTGCAAAAACCCCAAAGCATAACCCAAAATCTCTCCCCTTCAGATTCTGAGAGTGCAGGAGGCTAGTCTCAATCCTGAGCTCAAGGGCTTCCCCTCTGCATCACACCAGTGCTGTGATCACAGGCGTGGGCTATGGATCCAGTTGTTGGAAGTGCCAAGAGTAGAAACAGACCATAGTAAAAGTGCACAAAAATATTAAATGAAATTACCTCTAGGCTGTGTGTTTTAGGGAAATTAGAAAGACATTTGGAGTTCAGACTTGGGTGCTATGCTGTTTAGTTTTGATTGTCTACTTGACACAACCCAGAATCACCCATAAAGAGCTACCTCAGTTGAAGATGTATCTCAACCTCATTGGTCTGTTCCTATTTCCATGAGAGGCTAATGTCAGAGGGCCTAGCCCACTGTGGGTAGCATTATTTTAGAGCCTAGGCTGTGTAAGAAAGCAAGCTAAGGAGCTGGAGAGATGGCTCAATGTTAAGAACACTGGCTGCTCTTCCATAGGACATTGGTTCAATTCCCAGCACCCAGTGACTGCCCAGGACTGTTTCTAACTCTAGATCTAGGCATCTGATGCCTTCTTCTGGATTCTGCCAGCACTACATGCACATCCTGCACAGACATACATGCAGGTAAAATACACATACCCATACAGTAAAATAAATAAATAGATTCAAGATGACAAGAAAGAAAAGAACCAGTAAGCAAGCCAGGAGGCAGCTTTCTCCATAGTTTCTGCTTCCGTTCCTGCCCTGACTTTCCTGGGTGACAAATTGTGCTGTGGAAGTATAAGCTAAATCAATCTTTTTCTCCCCACCTTGCTTTTGGTCAAAGTGTTTATCACATCAACAGAAAGCAAACTAGAACATGTGGCATTCCCAAGATTTAGCACAATAGTATAGTGACTACACACATATAAATCCTCTCCTATCAGAAACATTTAGATATGAACTACTTCTGCTCCCAAGCATTTTAGGTTAGAGATACTCAGCTTGTATCAGTTTCTGAATCAGATCCAGTTGTTACCTCAGGAAAGGAAAGCCTGTGTGTCTGGATAGGTATGTGTGCAAAGTGCTTTTCCATGTGGCTAGTTGCTTCTGCCAAGTGAGGTAGACTCCTGGTAGTTCTAGATGAGGAACAAAATAGGTTTGCACTCTTATATATACAGATCATAGCAATGCCTGCCTCTGTGGCCTTTGATATACTTTGCCTGGCTTTCTCTTTCTGTGGTTACCTATTGCAAGTTCTTAGTACCCTTTTCATGTTTTACTGAGGCAGCTTTATACTATTTCTGTATATTTTAGTTTGGTTTGTTTTTAAATCCTACTTAGGAGTGAAATTATATGGTATTTATTTTCCTGTATCTAGCTTAATTCACAAACTCATCTATTTTGTAACAAATATCAGGATTTTCTTTTTTTTTTTTTGGTAATAAATACATATCTACAGGATACCGTGTGATGATTTGACATAACACTTTTTTATCTTTTTAAAGGCTGAGTAGTAATTTATTATGCATAGAAGCCACACTTTATTTGTTTGTCAAGTTATGGACACAGGTTCATTTCATATTTGGCTACACTGAAATAGGAGAAAGTAAGGTGTATAAGCCTAAGCATTTAATAGACAACATGTGGGGTTATTGTTGATAGTCTAGTATTATTGTGTTGTATATAGCAAATCTGTTAAAAGTAGAGTTGGGGAACAAAGCATAAACAGCGTTTATTTTATTTTTTTCTCACTTTCAAAGGGAGAGGAAAGTTTGGCAGTCGTGGTCTATTGTCAAATGACTGATTCTGTCCCATCAGTTTCTAATACTGAACTTCCCTGGCTGGTTGCTAAGTAACGTCATAGCAGCATCTCAGTGAGGTCCCACCTTTTGCTTATTTGCCTTCCTCCCTTAGGCACATGGATAATGTCACTTGTGAAGGATCTACAGCTTAAATCTTTGTAGTGCAGTGCCTCAGTGAGGTGTGCTCTAGGGCTTCTACTGTAGTGAGGCCTGTGGTCTAGGAACGGAAGAGTAGCACACAGATTCCCATTTAATAAAGAATGTGAACCTTAGGGATGCCTTATAGCCACAGAAATTGTCTCTCTGTTCTTGAGGCTGCATGTCTGAAAGCCAATGTTGGAAGGACCTTGATCTCAGAAGTCAGCTCAGAAGAAAACTTCCCTGTCTGTTGGTGACCCTTAGCTTATGGATGCCTCACTATAGTTTCTATCACACATGACTGATTTCTTTCTGTGGGAATTCCTGTGTCTATGTTATCTTTTTGTTGGATTAGGGCTGACCTCATAATGATCTCATCTTAGCAGGTGACATCTGCAGAAGCCTTGTTTCCAAATAAGGACACATTCTGATGTTTCAGATGAACATAAGTTATTGAGGAGCAATAAACAGCACAGCACACTGTAGAGTGTTATTGATACTAGAAAAATCTCTACAGTGGTCTTTTCTTTCTTTTCCTCCAACCCTCCCTCTCTCTGTATCTCCTTCCTTCCCTTCCTTCCCTTTCTCTTTATGTGTTCCCCTTTGGTAGCAAATAATGACTTATTAATGGCAGGTGGTTGGATGGTTGTTAGGAAATACACAGCATTGATATTTTCTATACATAGACAGGGATTTGTGAGTGCAGTCCAGCTGGACCCAAACACTAGTGGGCCTGTGAGTTCCAGGACTCCTTCAATAGAGTTTATAAGACATCCTTAACTCAAATATCTTGAGGATCTTGCATGGCACTCATGAGTCATTTTACCTTGTTGGGAAACTTTCATATCTGCTTGCAGCATGTTCTTTTAGATTGACCTGAGGTAGCCCCATTCCATTAGAAATTGCTTTCCCGAACATATTTGTTTAGGAGATTAACTATGCATGGATAAAGTCAGCATTTTTATCGGCAGGAATAAACACACAACTCATTATAGTTGTAGTAATTGTCCAACAATGTACAACTGCACTGTGGAGAACCTTTCAAGGGAGGAGGCTCTGGAAGCCCTGAAAGCCTCAAACCACACACAGCTTCGGAAATAAAGAGGGTGTGTGCAGATAGATGATCCAGATGGCCAGACACAGTGGAGGGGCTGTTGGGCCCTGTCTGCTGGATGTGTGCTGGGGAAGGCAGGGTGGGTGGTAGGTGTTTTGTTTGCATTTTGTTGTAGATTTGTTTCTCATCCCAAATATAATTTTGGTTTTGAATAATGTAGATGACGTACAGTTTGGTTCAACTCTAGGTTGCATCCTGGAAAGTACTGAGAACTGCTTCTCTGGTTTCATTGACAGTTCTAGGAAGTGGATATTCTTAGGTTTGAAGTATCCATTCCCAAGGCAATTACATCCTTAAGATCTCATTTGGTAACATGCTTACTTAAAACTATCTGTATCTTTTAAAAGGATGTGATGAAAAACCGAAAAGGAGTAAACCATGCTAAGGTGCCATTCCTTCATGGTACAGTGCAGATGTAGGAAAATAGTTGGAAGGTTAGAGTTTGGATGGAAGACTCCAGAATCAAGTGAGATAAAAAAGGGAGGGATCCTGTAGGCCATTTCTTAGTGATGATGTCACAATGAGAAAAACATAGAGCACAGACAAGAATTTCTGGAAAGAAGCTCTGTCTGCAAAGGCTGATTGATCAGAACTGCAGTGTTGGAATGTTGCAGGTCCCAAAACATGACAGCTCATCATGGACTATTCGTAGCGCCCCCTCCCCACAAGCCATTCTTTACTTCTCCATGTTGGACCTAACATTTTGTGATGCTTAAGCAGATCCCTGGTTTCTACCAAACAAAGGGCAAAGAATGCTGTCAGATCCTACCTAAGGGTTTTCTGTGCTTTGTTATAACCCACCTTCTCAGGATACCCACCAAGGTACTTAAAATGTATCATTGATTTATAACTATCTTTGTCCTATAAAACTTGTTTCTGTAAAAACTTCATTAAACTGCTCCTATGCTGGAACGTGAAATTTGGGGTGATCCAAATCTGTGTTCCCTGGCCATAGTCACTCATATTTGGATTCAGAATAAACTATCTCTTATTCCCTTTGAGGTGAGATTTGTGTTTTTGTATAGACAGTTGTGCTTTTGCAGGGCAGTTCTTAGGGGAATCCTAAGGGCCATTTCTGAAATTGCTAAGATTTTCAGTTCAGCATGGCTTTCTTTAGAAGTATAAATAATTATTACCCAAGCCAGCTTCTGACACTGGAAATGATATAGCACTAGGTATTATTAAAATTGCCACTTTCTAGCAAACCACGTTATTTTGGAGGGTTTAAGACACTAAAGGGACAGCAAGAACTTTCCCTGAACATCTTGTAGGATACCTAGGTGTACTCTATGTGAGGTGCCGGAGAAGAGGGCAAGAGGCCTCAGTGAGGTCTCCTTCTGTTCTTGCCGATGTCCCCTGTGTCTGTCTGCCTCAAGCCTCATCACTCTGTTGAAGCAGCTATGCTTCCAGTCTTTCCCAAGCAGCCTTTCTCATTCCACTTGTCTGGATTCTGATACACTGTCATGTTCCCAATGATAAAGCCTCTTTTCCTGTTCCCTACTGTGATAAGCTTCCTCCTGGGAATCTTCCAGGGCCTTCTCATCTCCCTGGAATCAGACCTGAGCTTTTGTTTGGTCTACTCTGAACCCAACTGCTTGCTGCCTCACTCCTTGCTGCTCACTCTACCACACTCTGTCCTCTTCATTGTGCATGCTCCTCCAAGGCCAGCTCCCTTTTAGAGCCCTGTGGGACTCTTCTTGCTGGAACCTTCCCTCAGCTCTTGCTTGACTCCTTCTGTTCTTTCGTGCATCCCAATGTTTTGCTTGTCCTCAGAGGGACCTTCCTTTCTTATATAACCTCGGCCTTACTCTGTTTTATTTATCTTTATAGCACATACCACTACCCTGCCCTTTTACAAATTTGTGCAACTTGGCTTGTTCCCAAGCCTCTCTCAGTCTAAGAATGTAAACCCACAGGAGCAAGAACTTTGTTTTGTGTGTGGCTGCATGCCTGGTTGCTATAGTAGAGAAGCACCTGCCACATAAAAGATGGTGTGAGTGTGTGTGAGTGTGTGTGTGTGTGTGTGTGTGTGTGTGTGTGTGTGTGTGTGTACGTGTGTACACAGTATATCTCCTGTGTGAAGAACAGAGGATTACTTTAAGGAGTTAGTTCTCCTATTTAACCATTTGGTTTCCAGGGATCCAACTGAAGTCCTTAAGCTTAGCTGCAGCTACCTATTCCCCTTGGGCTATCTTGTTGGCCTCCAGATTTTTTTGTTAGGTTTCCTGTTTTGGTTCATATTTAAACCATAGCTGATGCTATGTACCTAATGTAAGTTTAGGGGTACTGAGTGCAAAGCCCTGCTAGTCATTCATTGGCGTCTGTAGACACTGGTAGAGGTGTCATCATTGTTAGTGGCATTACTCTTGTTTCCCTGAAGACCTGTAAACCAGTATCTCTCCTTCCCATCAACAGATTTGAACACATATCATTATTTTTCCTTCGGTGGAAAGGTACATTTCACTGTTTTCTCTTTTAGTACAATAAGAAAAACTGGAAAGGCAAAACCACAACAGGCCCCACTGTCCCTTTCCCATGCTTGTTTCTTCAGGCAGATTGAAGTTGCATTCCCACTACCCCAGCCCCTTTTACAGGGAGCACCTGATGTCTGTGTAGACCACAGCTTTGCATTGAGGTTGCTTGCTACAACCAACCGCAGAGAGACCTACTTTGGTTGTTATTTGTTTTTTTAAGATAGAGTCTGGACATGTAGCTGAAGTTGACCCTAAATTCAAAATTCTCCTGCCTTAGTCCTTTAAGTACTGAGATCATAGACATTCTACCACATCCCACAGAGGCTACCTTTTGGCTAAGCAATTCCATTATTAACCTGTCTTTGGAAAATAATTTTTAATGTAATCAAATATTCGAGTACCAAAATAGCTGATTTTTAAAGCAGCAAAAATAGATGCTATGATGAATTCATTTGTTGAGATGTCTCTTCATTATCAAATTACATTTAAATAGGGTTAGGGTTAGGGTTAGTTAAAATTGAATATGACAATACAAGTAATAGTAAATACAAGATATTAATTTATCTAGGCACTGCTTTTGGCTGCATCCTGTTAGTTCTGGGGTGGGGTGTTATATTTTGCATTCATCTTAAAGTATCCAAATTTCTTTTATTGGTTTCTCCTTGATTTGTTGGCTATTTAATGAAATGCCCATATATTTATACTTTTCTTAAAGGTGCTATTGCTTTTGCTATCTTTAATAAATTTATTCCAATAAAGAAGGCACAGGCATGGTATTTGCCTTTTAAACTCACTGAGGTTATTTTAATACTTGCTTTGTATGGTAGGCTGCACTGCTGCATGCACATTTGTGAAGAATATGAGCCTGCGGCTGTTGGGAGGAGTATTCTATAGCTATAGCAGGATGATTGGCTTATATATTGTTCATTCTATTTCCTTGTTGAGTTCCTGCCAGTTGATCATTTTTTAAATTGAAAGTGGAAGCATGAGAACTCAGTCATTGTTGAATTACTTCCCTGTTGATTTTGTCATTTGTTCCATGGTTTGCAGTGTTTGGTGCATTTGATCTGTAATTACTGCAGCCTTCTAGAGTGACTCCTTTATCATTACCTTGTCCTTTGTCTCCACTATCAGTTTTCACTTTAAAATAGGCAGTGTAGCTAACTATGTGCATGTTGTATAATTTTTCAACCATTTATCTTCAATTTATGTGATTTCAAATGCCTCTGTCTTTTACACTGAACATACAGATGTATGATGTTTTAAGACAACCTGTCCTCTGCTTTTTATTAGAGCTTGACCCATTTATACTCAAGTGTGTTAGAATGTGGAATTTAAGTGTGCTGCCATTTAAGCTTTTGGCTTCCATTATGCCAAGTATTTCTGCTCATCTCTTGTTTTCTAAAAATACCACTTTATCCCTTGTTATTTTCCTATTTTTTGAGTAATTTTTTTGGTGCTGACTTTGAGAATTCTTCCTAAGATCTTAATTTGTAGCAATCTAGTGTACAGTAATGCTTCATGGATTGAAGTTCTGTGAAAGGCTTTGCTCCTGGAAGCCCTGTGTGCCGGCCTTCCCATTTGTCTGCTGCCACAGACATCATTCCATACAGCCCTCAAAGCTTGTTGTCACGTACTTCTCAGTATTGCTTCATGCTGTTGGTAAGAGTTAAATGTCTACTCTTTTGTGTATGCAGCAAACAGTTTCTTGTGGTGAATTCTTTATGTTCAAGTTACTGTCCTATAAGTTTTTTGTTTTATTCAGAGAACTTCCTCCCTTCTCTACTGCTAGAAGCAAAGGTCTACCAGTGCCCATTTCTTAGTTTTTTAAAATCCTTCAATAGTTGTATCTGGATATAGACATGATGTCTGTTAGGTTTTCTTTCAGTACTTTGAGAATGCCACCCAGTTCCCTTTTATCTTCCATTATTTCTGATCAGAAACTAGCTGTGAAGCTTATTAGTGTCCATTGAAGAGTAAGATAGATTTCTCATTCTTTCAAAAAATTCTATTACTGAAAGAATAAAATAGACTGTGGCTTTTCAGGCTGTGATATATATTGATTTGGATGCTTCATTTTTTACTGTGTGTGAAGTTGTTCTCTGAGCTGTGAGAATTTCATATTTTAAGTCATTTAGTCCTGTGTTCCCCCTGTTCATGCATCTGTATGCATGATGGTAGCAATACACTTCTAGGGTCCTGTGGATGGAAGGTCTCTGCTGGAGCTGATGACTTACGTGTACTGGCCCTTCCTCATCAGGAATCTGCTGTAAATCCTCTTGGTTCCCATCAATATTTTTGTCTCCTTGTTGATGCATTCTATTTCAGGAGATATAATCATCATACTTCTTTTTAGCTCCTTAGACTTTTAGTTCTTTGAACATAATTGTTTTGCCTAGTAAATTCAGCTGAGTTTATCTGTCGACTATATACTTTCTTGTTTATTTTCATGTTCAAAAGCAGAGGCAGGTGGATCTCTCTGAGTCCGAGGCTAACCTGTTTTAGATAATAACTAGGTTAGAGCCCAGTCAGTGCTACACAGTACATAACATACCCCCCACCAAAGAAAAAGGAAAGAAAGTAAAAAAAAAAAGAAAAAAAGAAGGAACATTGAAAATAAATTAATATGCAGATTCTAGCACTAGAACTATTCTTCCCTGGGTTTGCTGTTACTTTGCTGTCGACCCTTTGACTTTGTGAAGGAGCTGTATGGAAGGATTCTGTATCCTCTGTCTTGTTCCACAGGCACCAAAGATTCTGCTTGGCTGGGATAGTGGTCAGAAAGTAACTGACCTCCTAAAGGTGAACAAGAAAAAAGACATGAGAGAGGAAGGAGGACAACTGAGCAGTTCTTAAGTTACTTGGTTTAGTGAGTCTTTCCCTTTGAAGGCAGGAAAAGCTGGCTCTGGAACCTGTGGCCACATACAAATCAATTTGCTGAGCTGCAAGGCTTTGGTTATTGGGATGTGCCAACAAATTGCAGCCCTTGTTTTTAATATATGAACTTCATTGGTTGGAATGTGTCTTTGCCCCTTCCTTCTGCAGAGAGAAAGGTGAATAGGTGAAACAGAAAAGTTCAAGTACCTTACAGAAAGAGCATGTTAATCCTTCATACACAACAAAATAACTTAGTTTTTAAAATTACTTATGTTTATGCGAATTTTTCCCCCAGTCCAGGGTCTTGTAGTGTAGCCCAGGTTGGCTTCAAAACCCCTTATGCATTCTTTGAATTTGTGATCATTGTGCCTCAACTGTGCCTCAGCCTGTGAGAATGAGGATTACAGATGTGCACCATCCCTGCCTCAGCCTGTGAGAATGAGGATTACAGATGTGCACCATCCCTGCCTCAACCTTTGAGAATGGGAGTTACAGATGTGCACCATCCCTGCCTCAGCCTTTGAGAATGGGAGTTACAGATGTGCCCCATCCCTGCCTCAGCCTGTGAGAATGAGGATTACAGATGTGCACCATCCCTGCCTCAGCCTGTGAGAATGAGGATTACAGATGTGCACCATCCCTGCCTCAGCCTTTGAGAATGGCAGTTACAGATGTGCACCATCCCTCCCACTCTTTGTTCTGTATAGTAATGAACGGGAATATTCATTTGCATATTGTTACATTCAAGAATGAGTTCATCAGAGCATTTTTTGATATGGAAATGTTTTGTTTTCCTTATGGAAATTAAGATCAACAGAAGCTGAATTAATTTCAGTAATGTTTTCTATGCTCTGCATATATTATAGTTTTGAAAGCTAGTGTGTGGAAACTAGTTAGTTTAGCAACATATATTTTAACATTTGAACTACAATATGGTAGATGTTGAATCTAAAAGCAGGAGGAATGCCTATGTAGAGAGCTCAGTCCCACAGAAAGGTGCCAGCTTATATGTGGCATTGAGACGATCACGTTGTCATCAGTTGTATAAACTTAAGCAGCAACTCTACATCTTCCCTTCATTTTCTTTTATTAGATTTGTATAATACAACTCTTGTGAAAAAACAGGAGGGGGGGCCTGGAGAGATAAACTCAGTCATTAAAAGCACTTTTTACATGCTGGACATATGGCTAAGTGGTTATAAGAGCACTATTAGGTCTTCCAGATGTCCTGAGTTCAGTTATCAGCAACCACATGGTGGCTCACGACCATCTATAATGAGATCTGTGCTCTCTTCTGGCCTGCAGACATACATACAGGCAGAACACTGTGTACATAATAAATGATGATTTAAAAACAAAAGTACTTGCTACATTCAGAAGATGGGTATTTGGGTCCTAGCACCCAGTACCCATGTGGAGTGCTTCGCTAGTGGACTGCTTCATTAGTGACTGTAACTTCAGCTCTGAAAGCATCACACTCCCTCTTCTGGTCTCTAATAGGACCTTTATGTAACCT
This sequence comes from Sigmodon hispidus, assembly GCA_004025045.1. NCBI lineage: Eukaryota > Metazoa > Chordata > Mammalia > Rodentia > Cricetidae > Sigmodon > Sigmodon hispidus. The sequence goes on along the minus strand of PVIH01002349.1, from coordinate 20,798 downwards.
CAGACACATACATTCACATAAATAAAAACAAATTTTAATTTTTTAAAAAAATGTGAAGTAAATGAGGTCATGTATGTAATTATTCCTCATAAAGTGTAAGAGCTTAAAAATTGCTTATTACTGTTATTGCCAATAATACTGTTTGTTATATATGTAAAGACGATGCAAAAGGATTCCTTTTGTTGCTAGTCCCTATACTATTTTCCTTTTTAATTGGACTATCAGCATGTATTAATAGTGATATTAATGGAGTTTCTGCACGCACACATCATGCCCACCCCTTCTAATTTCTAACAGTCTACCGTCATCATTTTTTTAGCCTTGTCACGGGAGAGAGTGAGTGCTGCTCATTTCTTTGTGTCTGGTTTATTTTATTGAGCCTAATGTCCCCCCCATCCTGTTCACTGGGCTGTAGGTAACAGACTTTGATGTGTCTGAGTGAAATTTTACTATGTGTATGTACTCTATACTTTCCTTACCCATTCATCTGCCCATGGGCAGCTTGGTTTGTTCTGTATGTTGGCACTTGTGAATAGTATTGGAGAGAACATGGGAATGCAGGTGTTTCTTTGATATGCAGATTTTATTTCTTTTGGACGTATGCCCAGAAGTGGGATTGTAGGATTGTATGGCAATTCTACTATGTGTGGTCTTATTTGGGAGGGCATCCATACTGCTTTCTATTGTGGCTACACTAACTTACATTCTCAAGTCACAGTATGTAAGAAATTTTTTTCACCTCCTCCACAACATTTATTCATTTTTTACTTATGTACTTACTTATTTTGACAATAGCTATTTTGTCTGGAATCACTTTCTGGTTTGACTTGCATTTACTAGGTGACTAATGGTATTGAAAATTTTTGTATCTTTGTTGGCTATTTGTACTTTAGGGAAGTTCAGATCAATTTTTTTTTGATTAGATTACTTATTTTGTTAAATTTTTTGAGCTTCTTAAGAATCCTGGGTATTAACCGCTGGACAACTGGGAGTTGGTAGGATCCTGCCCATCATGTGGGTATCTTTCAGCCTTGTTTCCTCTTGGCTGTGCAGGAGCATTTCAGTTTGATGGACTCTCTTTTGCCAGTTTCTTACTGTGCACTAGAATCCTACCCAGAAAATGGGAGCCTGCTTTGAGGTGTTGAATTGTTTCATTCTACTTTTGTTTTCTTTCTTTCTTCTCTCTTTTTTGAATTTTAGGTTTTTGCATTTAGGTCTTTGCAAACAGACTTTTATAAAATGTATATTAATGAAATACTATTAACTCAAAATTATTACAGTATTTCTAAACTTAGGCCCCGATTTTGAGATTTGGGGTTTTAAAAACTGTGCTCTAATATGTTATAATATTATTTCCGTAAATAGCTGGTTATTTTCCTTAACTTTGTACATTGCAGAAGCATCAGGATTTCTTCTGGAGGCTCAGTAGTTCATAACTTTATGGATGTGACATTTGTGACAGTAGATGAAAAGTTAAGTGCAGGAAAAGGACCTCATAGGAACCTAGTATGTTTTTTATTTTAACGTGAAGTAGCAATTCTGTTTGATTAGTCTTGATTTACCATAGTGAAACATGTATTTAGTCTGTAATCCCAGGTGCTAGGAGCTGTAGAGCAGCCTAGGCTAGAATGAGATGATCTCAAAATTAACAGAACAAACAAAACATATTCAACTGTGAACTGATAATATGCTATAAAAAGGTCAAATGTTGTGCATGGAAGGCGGCAAGTGAAAAAGAAGACATGGGAATAAGAGCCTGGGAGAGCAGTGTAGTTCGCATTTGGTGGGAGGTAGACCTGAAATCTGTTTCCAGTGCTGCTCAGGTGATCATTGTCATTGTCCATTGGGTATGAAACTTAAACCCTGGGTTCCTCTAGAGGTTGGAATATTGTATACCTCTCATTACTTTTTGTGTGGGAGACAATAGACTATCAAGTCCTGTGATCTTCCTGGTACTCTGATCCTTACTTAGGTCAGCAGGGACAGGACAGAACATAGGTCACATAAATAAAACCCACAGTCTCTATAATAAAACTTATAATGTATTACTGAAATCAATACAGGTTATGATTGATGGTGATTTGGCAGCAGTTCCCAACTGAAGACTTACCATCATACAATATGAATTATATTGTATGATTAATTGTATGATTATTCCATGAAATAACCCCAGCCACTGACTCTACTGATCTTGGTGTGTATGTACTTTGAATCCCATTCAGTTCAACATGAGTATATTTTTTTGTGCATAAAATATTCTTCAGAAATGTGATTTTTTAAAACAGTGATTTTTTTTTTTTTATAAACCTGGTCTTCCTGGGACTTGTTCTGTAGACCAGGCTGGCCTTGAACTTTGAGAATTGCCTGCCTCTGCCCCTCTAGTGCTAAGATTAAAGGTACTAGCACAGCCAGCTAGAAATGCAATTTTAAAAAAAGCCTACAAAGTTTGTGTTTACAAGATTTTCACTATTACTTCACTACTAAGTATAGTCATGGTGGCCATATCTCGAAGACAGATTTGTGTGTGTGTGTGTGTGTGTGTGTGTGTGTGTGTGTGTGTGTATGTGTGCATGTGTATTAATATGAGTATGTTTCTGTGTGCATGTGTATGTGCCTGTGCATGTGAGTGTGTGTCCGGGCACACATTATGGCCCTTGTGGAGGCTTATGGCACATGTCCAAAGACAACTTTCAGGAAATCAGTCCTTCTCAGCCTTGCTGAGGTAGGGTTTTTCTTGCTTTTGCTGCTGTCTTGCATTCAGGAAGCCTCTAAATTTGATTATATGACTCTCACCTTACTGGTGCTGGGATTGGAGGTGGATGCTACTACACCCAGCTTTTTATATGGGTTCTAGGAATCAAGCTTTGGTTGCCAGGCTTGCATGGCTAGAGCTGAGCTATCTCTCTGGCCCTGAAATACTTGTGCTTTCTTGTTTAGTTTAAGCAAATCTTTCTTTAATGTTGAAATATCTAGAAATATCAGAACATTTCATTAGCCCCTAAATTAAGTATTTGCCTCCTTCCAAGACAAACAAGGTATTGTTTTATATCTGGTTGTGTCTTCAGCCAGGGAGAGTGAACATTTTTAAAATATTTATTTATTTATTATGTATGCAGTATACAGAAGAGGGCACTAGATGTCATCATAGATGGTTGTGAGCCACCATGTGGTTGCTGGGAATTGAACTCAGGATCTCTGGAAGAACAGTCAGTGCTCTTAACCTCTGAGCCATCTCTCCAGCCCCATTTTTTTTTTTTTAAATATTTGAGAATGAACATTTTTATCTTAAGGTTATTATTAATATTGTTTCTTTCTTTCTTTCTTTCTTTTTTTAAAATGTGCTCTTTTAAAAAAAACTTTTAAATTAACATTTTGGAAGGTGGTAATGATCAAATCCAGAGCCTTATGCATGCTGGGCAACACTCACCCACTAAGCCACATCTCCATTTCTGGGTTTTAAAACATGTTTTTGTTGTTGTTTTTAATGTGTAAGTGGTGAAAATGTATGTGTGTGCCTTATATTCTCTCCCCTTTTTTGTACCTAGAAAAACAACTGGAAATATTCTTTGAAACCTTGAGGGATCCTTTTTTAGTATGCCTTGTATTGTTGTGATAAAAACACTCAGACCAAAGACAATTTACAGAAGAAAGGGTTTGGCTCACTTCCGGGAACTCTGGCTCTCATTAGCTTCTGTTCAGTTTTCTTTACAAGCCCTAGGACCACCTGCCTACAAGCAGTATTCCTGCAGCATTTGGGCCCCTCCTGCTTCACTTAGCAATCAGGAAAATACTGTACAGATGTGTCCACTGACCAATATTATCTAGACAAACCCCAGACTAAGATTCTCTGAGATAACTTTGAATTGTGTCTTGCTGGCATATACTAACGAGGAGTAATCCTATATTTGGAACACAGGACATGTGTACTCATGCTTTAGGGAATGTTCTCTATATTCCTAGCACTACCCACTTCTTACTGTTTCATTATTACATGTCTTAATTTGCTACCACTTTCTGACGGTACTAATGATTGAACCTAGGACCTTGAACATGCTAAGCAAGGGGTCTACCAATGAGGTACATGTCAACTCTTCACATCCCTCTCTCACATTTTGAAACAGGGTCTGTAATCTAGACTAAGGCTGACCTTATGTGTAGACCTAGGCTGCACTGGATCCCTCTGATGCTAAAACATTAACCTCTTGAGAGCTAGGATTGCAGACATGAGCCATGGCCTGAGTCTCATCACACAGCCTTTAAAGTTGTATTTCTCATTTCATATGATGCATGGTCCCAGAAAGCATTTATTGAACTGCATCGTCTTTATCAATATGGTATCTGAATACCACACATAAATTTGCAAATCTTTTTTTAAACTCTAGCTATTGAGGTTGTAACACACAACCAGAAAATACATTTATAAACTTTGCAACCTAGGATGGTGAAAATTTGCACCATTGAGATTTGTTCCGTACTTTGATCTATTGATTTTTCCACATAAAATGGCTACTGTCAAGTTTTCATCCAAGTCTGATTTGATTGTCTCAGACAAGGAGAGCTGCTACCAACTGTATAAAGTTGTTGTTTTCACTCAGGGCCATGTTCAGGTTTTGCATTCTCCACCTCTTTTAAGCCATTCAGAAAGCACCTCTATTTTGTTCTTGTGTCTTACAGTTATATTTTGTAAATTTTCTCACATTTATTTTCCTTCTCAGGTTATAAGAATCCTAGATGAACACATTTCTTTACCTGCAACTGGGTAATGTTACATAGCACAGACACGGTCATTTTCTCAGTGTGGGTGCTAAACATAAATTTTACATTTTTTTCTCTTTTTTGTCATATTGTTGTGAATAGGTCACTGTCCTTGGACCCTTCTGAACCTTCTCCTGAAATTTTGAGCTAGTCACTGTTGGTGCACAAGAAGTTAGTCCTGTGAATCAGTTAATTTTTGTTAATTATGATCATGTTCTACTGAGTATACTTTTAAAATTCTGCCTCTATTATTTGGTCTATTCCTGAATTGTCTATTTTTACATGTTTAATATTAATTTACTGCTTTTTCTTAAGATTTTCTCCTATATGAGACTAATAATACATTTTCAAGTTTAAAAATTTCATGAAGGGCAAATGGTTTACTTTATGTTATATTTTCAGTAAAGTAAGCTTAAATTGGCCATTTAGAACTATCCTTAGAGGCACTGGAGATGTATCCCAGTTTGGTAAAATACTTACCTAGTAAGAATGAAGCTATGAGTTAATTCCAATTTTGACCCTGAAATTTTGACCAGTGTGCCTTTACTTCCCCAGTGCTGGGGTTAAAAATTTATATTGCCATGCCTGGCTTTTAAATTTATTATGAATTTGTGTACAAGCACTTGTGGTATCATGCAATGCTTCATTACACATGTACATTGTACAATGTTGACTTATTTTAAGTTGTGTACAGATTTGCATGGTAAAATAAAAGAGTAGAGGAAAATTCAGATTATAGGTAGTGGATTGCATAAATGAGATAAATTATAAATTTCAGGCAGAGTTTTTTTTTCTTTAATCAAATTCTGTTGTTAAATTCTAAGCCAGGCACACATATTTTGAGTAGTCTGAAACATGAACAGCAGGAGATATTCAGCCTCCACTTTCCTACTGTGCTTTTGGGGTTCGCTTGCCCCCAGTGTGATAATCTTCGATCTGTTCTTTGAATATAGGACACAGCTCAGAAATCCTCGTGGGTTCTGGGTTCTTCCTCAGTGGTAGAGAACCTGCCAAACACGTATGTTTTGTGTTTAATTATCAACACAGCAAAGCTAACTAAAAGAATTAATATAGTTTTAAAAAGTAAGACACCCATTGTCGTTTCATCTGTTAATTTGGGACGCCATTTGTACTGACTCAAATATGTCACCTGTTGATGCAAGGGAATTAGAAAAGCAACTGTGATCTCAGTTATTTTTCACTTTTTCAAAATGTACTACTAGTGAGCTTTCAGCATTTTGGAAAAATGTTAAATAAATTTTTAGTGTTTTAAAAATATATATAGGTTTTGAATTCTGTTTTTATTATGACAAACAGTAGTTTTTGCTGTGGTGCAATCCATTTTATTCTCTAAGAAATATTAGAAGGGAAATCAAAGCCTTTGGCTTTATTTAGGCTTCTGTATTTTTCTACTTTTGTTTTAAAAGCAAAGTTAGAAAGCATTATGAGTTTTATTCATAATTTCCATTGCTCTGTAAATTCTTATCAACTACAAATATTTCCAACCTAAAGCTTAAGTCACATCCTTAGTAAATTAACAAGTAGATATTGCTTGAGTTCATTTCTCTGCTTTTCTTACAAATTAATTTTTAAAGGTAGTCCAGTTCCTCTGCCATGAACTGTTTTTTTTTTTTTTTTTTTACAGCATTTTTTTTTCCCTTTTCTGAAAACTTTTCCACAATATGTGATTCTAAATTAAGTCCCAGATTCTCCAACTAGAACTGGAAAGGTAAAGTTTCCATATGTTCACACAAGTTGGAACTAATACAAGTCAAAACAAAATGGTAGTACTCCATTTAAAGCAGAAATCTATCAGCCTAAGCCAGCCAGCCAGTTTCTATTTCCCCTAAAATGGAAATGAAAGAGGTCTGCTTTTTAATATGTCTGGCAACTTTTATTTTCTTAAGAAAAACCATTTTTCACATATGCACACACTTTACTCACCAAAACTCAATAATGTTCCCTTTTTTCATTCTTTTTTTTTTTTTTTCAAAATACATTCAACTTCGCTTTTAGCATGCATTCCTGTAATAACCAGTAGGTATAATCCAATGTTTTGGGTATGGTCTTTGTCTTTGATGAAGCTGATATATTTAAATCTGAGTCCCTGGGGCCTAACAGATGCATTTTACAACTGAGCCACATCCTTAATCCAAATGTTCCTCTTCTCAACTCGACTTTTGTCATGGAAAGTTTTACACTGATGGGAGGATCTGAAACAATAAAGACCCAGAAGTGGAGTGTGACCTTAAGAGTTCAGCCAGTGGTACCCAGGGCTGGCTAGAGGCACTGTCTGTTTATAAAAGTCAGTTGAGTTTTCCAACAAACTGGACATCTGGATATGGAGATTTTCACAAGTATCTTTTTGATAACCATTTTTTAGATGATTTTGTCATTTGTTGATAGCTTGTCATTGTGCTCCAGAGCCACATGGAATAGAACTTCTATGGGGAATGGGGGTGCTAGGCTCAGAACCTTGGACTAGCTAGTACTACCTTCATTCTGTGTGGAATGAAACAGCTGTGTACATATACAAAGAGAAACATGCCTGGAACATGAGAATGCCCTGCCTGTGGTATAAACTCTTACACATGGTCACCTGATCTGAGTGTGGAAATTATAGTAATCATTTAGGGCACTGATAATTTTCCTTAGTCAGCACCCTAAAACTAACTAAATCCTGTGGTGGGCCTCTACAACCGGCCTTGATGTTGGTACTGGATAATTGGGTTTTATGGCATTAAACCTGTGTGCACTGTGGCATAAAGAGAGGGTTACTTAAGAGAGTGGAGGGCATTTTGTCCAATTAAGCAGAACTAAGCCATGTGGAACTCAGTTGTGGCATCATTTTCTGTAAAAGGACATTCTTGTCCCTGGAGAGAACTTCCTTACAAACCTATTGCTCACAAACCAGATTGATATTTCCAGTTTCAAAGGCACATTGTGTACATGCAAAAAAATTTACAAATATTAGTGCATATAGTCATCTGTTTTCAACATTGATTCCAGCCTCTGATCAGCTTCACAATAATGTATGATATGACAGGCTCTGTCTTTTATCTCCTCAGCTGAAAAATTAGAAGGATTTTTTTCACCTTACTGTAGACACAAAATGATTTTCCAAATTAGAAAGTTTGAAGTACCTGGTTCCTGTCAAGCCAGCTTTACAACTTTGAAATACCCAGGGGTCACAGCGGCCCATTTGCTGCAGATAGTGATGAAGAGGACAAATGGGTTTGGATCCAGGCCCCAAGGTGTTGACCATCAACCATTGTCAGGGAAACTAGGTAGATGGCACTCACTCCAGTCTGAACCCTGTGTTCCTTGGCACCATGCAGATTCTTTCAAAGATCTTTTAATTCTGCCTGAAAGGCAGATTAGGTTTGCACTTAATAAGTTATGTGCTTTTTTCTAAGTCTAGAAATGTCTTTATCTCTGTCTTGTTTTTAAAATATATCTTTACTTAGATGGAGAATTATAGGATTGATTATTTTCTTTCAGTAATTTTTTTGCTCCATTTTTTTCTTGGGGTTTGGTCATTTATCGTTGCTTCCTTGTACATCATTCTTTACTTGTTTGTTTACAATTTAGCTGTCATTTTTTGTCTGTTTTTTGAGCCTGGGTCTAGTTCCCCACCCCAGGATTCATTGAACATTCAGAATTTGTGGCTGTAAGTTTTTTATTTTATTTGGAAAAAATTGAAAATTATTTATTTACCCTTACCTGATTTCTCTTTACAGCTGCACCAGCCTTTCCAGTTTACCAATTTTTTTTTTTTTCATATGGGATTTTATGTTGCTTTTTTCAGGTTCAGGAACTATCTCTTTCTCACATTTTTATAATCTGTTAATCTCATCCATCTTTATAGTTCTCAAATCTACACATTTGATTTAAAAGGTTTTGTCTGTGTGGGTGTGTACATGGGCACGTGTTTAGTCCTTTCTTTCCATGTCCCTACATGCGTGAATCTTCTCTCTAAGGTTTGGACATGGGGATATGCCAGCTGCTTTGTCTGTTCGTTTTAGCATCTGTGTCACTTTTAGGTCTTTCTCTCTATATAGTATGTATGTACATTTTCCTGCTTTTTTGCTTGTCCTTTTTTTTTGTCCATTATGGTGGATTGTATCTTACAGAATTGTGGCTATGCAGGTTCCTATGCAGGTCCTGAGTAGTTTTAGATGAGACTGCATGCATTCAAGGGGTAAGGCAGTAGACTCTATATCAATTTATTTACTCAATTTGTTTCTATGGAGGCCTCCTTTCCATTTATCCTAGATGAGATCCAAGTATCCCTTTCTCAAGGGTTTGGTTTAACTTTCCCCATTACTGAGATGATAGGCATCAGATTACCTGTTAACCTGGGAACTGAGAGGGTTTTTCTTCCCTGGATGGGGAAAATTAGAGAAGTTTTTGAGGTGCTGAGCTCCAGCCTTGGTCTCTGACTCCTGGTTCTTTCTCAGGCTGTGGCTGTTCCTCTCTTTCCTCCTCTGTGTTTTCTCATGAAGACTTGACCACAGTGCCAGCAGGACCCCCGGAACACTCTTAGACTGTTCTTCCTGATGCTTCATCCTACAAATTCTGGCTCCCTTGCTGTCTTTGGAGCAGAAGCTCTGTGGTTTCCACATTGGGAAGCAGGGTTACTGCCAGGCTCCTTGTCTAATGCTCCAGCCTGGAGACTGTAGGCAATGAAGCTGGCTCATGGTAGCTCTGCCCTCTGCCTTACCATAGGATCATTGTCTATATTTCTATGCTTTAGAGTCTGAAACCCGTTAAAAATGTGTCACTTGTTTGATGTAGGCAGATAGATCCTGAGTTTTAATGGCATCTTAGTCAGAAGTGAAGCTGTGATCACTGCTGAAATATAACTTATGCTGAGTTCGGGATGTCACTCACTTTTTAGAGTTCGTGCAGCATGCATGAACCACTCTCTTTAATTCCCTAGACTGAATAAAATCACTGTTGGTAACACATACTAGTAATTGTATCATTCTGAAGTGGAAGCAGGAGGATCAGAAGTTCAAGGTCATCTTCAGTTAGGAATGAGTTGGAGGAGATCTTGTCATGGGGCAAAAAAGGAGAGAATTATGTTTTGTTTTTTTTAAAAAAACATTCTAGTACAGAGATTAAAATGTGTTTGGCGACCAAGAGAAAATAATACTAAGTCGTGTGTTCCTCTGTGTTGAGAGAAAATTAAAGGCAACCAGCAAAGCAAAATAAATACACAAATGAACTTTGCTTTAATTTAAAATGGAACAAAATGAGTATTTTTTCCTCTGTACTTGAGTCAGGTTGATTGCAGATAAATTAGGACTTTGATACCATCAGCAAAACATTCTTACAGGCTCAGGAACAAATAAAATGTAAAGTGTTCCAGAGAAAGGCTTGTGGACGTGCTCAGGGCACGCTGCCTTTTTTCCCCTCACTTTGAATGAAAAGAGAAATATATTTATTTTTATAGTAGTATTTCCTTAGAGTGATTGTGCAGTGGTAGAATACAGCATTGCACATTACAAAGCAGAAGCAAACAGTTTTGTTCTGAGTACAGAGCATGATAACAAACTTCACAAGTTTTCTGTGGCAGGCGAGGAACTGAGTGGAGGTTCCTGTTTCCTGCTTTGTTGTTTTTGAGGGTGATTGATACCATGGTCTTTGCCAGAGAATACTCAAAAATGAAGAAAGTAGTTTTTAAAAAGACACTTACATGAAAAAATGATTTTGGTTTTAAATCTTAGCTTTCAGCTGTGTAGAAGCCAAGCCCAGTCCAAGCCAGCTTTGCTCTTATGAAACATTCACTCTGCTGCCTAATTGTGTTGTTTTATATATATATATATATATATATATATATATATATATATATATATGTATAACATTTTTACTAGTTATTCTGTTATTTCATAGAATGTGTTTTGATCAGATTCACCCCAATTTCTTCCCATTTCTCCTTCCTGATCTACTCTCTATGCATCCCTCAATTTTGCATTCTCTTTTAAAAAAGAAAATTACTATTCTGTTGATTTTAATTTGTGCTGTTCGTGTGTGTGTGTGTGTGTGTGTGTGTGTGTGTGTGTGTGTGTATGAATGTGTGACCATCCACTGAGATAAAGTAAGTAAGTAAATAAATAAAACTGACTTTCCTTTCCCTAGATGCCATCAAATGTCAGTAATCCTCAGGTAAGGGCTGGAACTCATGGAAACCCATTTTGTTTCAACCAGGAATATTGACTGGCTTGCTCTTATGAGAGTGTTGTGTAGGTTAGCTATAGCTGTTGTAAATAAATGAGTGTAGTGGTTTTGCCATATACAGAGGACACATTTTCCTTCTGATCCTCCCCAGGCCCTGGCCCTTACAATCTTTCTTCCCCCTCTTTCACGATGGTCTTTAAATCGTTGAGACAAGGGTGTGAGAGAAATGCACCATTTCTGGCTGAGACCTTGGCTGACACTTAACTCTTTACTTTGGCCAGTATGTTTCTGGGCTAAGCACTATTGACTGCATTAATGAACTCTGACAGAGTCTGAAAGCTTCACTGACCTATGGGCAGAGAGATAGGACTTTAGGGCACACTTTAATACTAGGATCATTTAACTAATGACTAGCAATGTATTCATCCCTGGACCCATGTGCTCCAAAATTATGTGTTATTGGCCAGATTTGCATGCTATATGTCTCTCTCTTGTAGAGTAGGCTTTAAATTCAACAAGGAAGTGGTTTGTTACCCCAGTAATATTTATTCCACTAATACTCATGCTTGCCATGCTGGTGATCATTAGAGAGTTCACAGCTGGGTATGACTGTGGGCATCCCCCACTCTGTCAACACTGCACCTTCCTAATTAGGTTTTGATCCATTTTAGAGGGGAACACATGCTGAATGAGGCTATGAAAATAAGTACTGAGTTCTGGCATCCCTTGTGAGGCTGGGTATCCACCAGGGCTTTAACTCTTAGCCCACCTACAATTTCCAGTATCAGGCTTAAATTTCCTCTGGCATTGGGGCATTCTGAGCTTCTCAATCCTTATGTTATAGAAAGCAGCCAGGTTCAGCCAGGCATCACAGATGGGGTATGGAAGCCCTCTGGATGTCAGATGCTTAGATCGTTCTGTGCATGTTGGGATGTCTGGTCAACTACCACATGTACTGATGTCTCACGAATGTTTTTTATTCCTTTCTTGTAAGTTTTCATATCACTTTCTACCTATGGTACTGCCACAAATGCTTTAAAAATATCAGAACTCCCAGATCACCAAGGGCTACATAGTGAGACTGTCTTGAAATAAAGAAGTAAGTAAAAATAGTAGAGTATGCACCATCTCCAAAGGGATGCTTATTTTTCTGCTGGGTTAGGCAGAGCCAGTGTATAAAGCCAGAGGAGTCACTTTAAGTTTGGAGTCTTATACAGGCAGGTATTGGAAATCTCCCAGCATGCCTCAAGATGCTCTTTTACAGTTCTTTTGTATTGTTTTGTTTTTGTTTTTGTTTTTTCTTTTTCTTTTTTTTGCCTTCATCTCAGATTTCTTTCTTAGTTCTATCTTCTCCTTTCTTCTTCCAATTGTGCCATTTGCTTTGAGCAATTCTTTATTCTTGGTTTCTGTCTGTAAGCAAAGTTTGCTCCTGCCTCAAAGGTTTTATGTTTCATAGACAGTGATAATTTTTAGAAACTTTCTTTCTACCTATGATACTGGTCTAGATTTGGACACAGTAGCCTCCCACACCTCTACCCACACTTACTTCCCTACGACTTAAGTTTGGCATATTCCTGCTGTTGTAAAGGTAGCTTACAAGTATTTATGGGTTTTAATAAATACCATGACACAAAGTCTTGCTAAGACATTCTCCAGACAGGCTGGCAGGTTATGAGATTTGCTTGATGGCATAGTTCCAAACCTCATCAAAAGGCACTGCTGGAGACAAAGTAAGTAAAGGCACTTGCCGCCATAACTGATGAGCAGAATTTGATCCCTGGGGCATGGTGGGAGGAGAGAATTTATTCCTGCAATTTATATTCTGACCTCCACATGCACATTGTAGCACATCCATTCCCTTCTCTCCATATAAATAAATAAAATGTAATAAACATGTTCTTAAAGGCACAGCTTACTGGGCTTGTGAATGTGGCCCATGTGACAGAGTACACACTGGGCCTGCACAAAGTCTGGGGTTTCAGTACAGCTATCTGACAATGTGACTCAGTCAGATGAGCATTACATCACCTGCACAGTGAGGATGTGAGGATCAGGGAAGATGCAGGATGCCTTCCACTTAGCATTCATGGAATTTACTGTGTTTTCACCCTTTCACCTCCCTGCCTTCAATGGTCATCACTGAGTTTCTTTCTTTCTTTCTTTTAAAGGATCTTTTTAAAAAATTATTTATTTATTTATTTGCTTTAGTGCTTGCCTACGTGTGTATCTGTGAAGGGTGTTGGATCCCCTGGAACTACAGACAGTTGTGAGCTGCCATGTGGGTGCTGGGAATTGAACCACAGTCCTCTGGAAAGCAATTAGTGCTCTTAACCGTTGAGCTATTTCTCTAGCCCAACCACTGGATTTCTAGAGATTCAGAATCTGGTCATGACTAGCCTTGTTCATGTGCTCTGGACTGCTTACTCTATGTACTGTGTGGTACAAACACATCCAATTGATTTTGGAGCTCTTATAAGCAGCTATGAGGAAAACCCTGTTGTACATAGGATCTGAATTTGCTTTGGCCACTGTTTGCTTTAGCTGACTTGCATAAATGTGTATTTTTAGCATTTTCAGACAGCCAGTGTACCTAGGACCCTACAGGCATCACTATGTTTTGTAAAACAAGTACACAAGAATTAATTCTTAGAGCATCTCAGATATAAAAAAATGATATAAGAAATAGGTATCACCATCAGACCATGCTGCGGACCTCAGACTGAGTTCAGTGTACATTCTGAACATTCAGGTTCTTTTGGAAGTAGAAAGTTCCCATGACCTGGGGCCCTCCTCCTGTGGAAACTACCCTCAGCAACTCCATTGTTTCTTATAGCAGCTGTACTGTGAAGTGGCCAGGATCTAGGCCTTAGGGTTTTCTGGCAGCAGGATCATACAAGAAGGTTTGGGGTGGAGAAGATATTTGAGGAATCTTTTTCTTCTCTGTCACCATCTCCTCCCTCACACTTCTGTGGATGGATTGTAAAGAGTGACAGAGGAACTCTCCACCATCTTCTCTCATCTAATGACATTTATATTTGAATATCTTGAAAATTAAACTAGGCCTATTAGATGTTAAGCACTAATTCTACCGTTTTGTTACAGTCCCTGCACGGATTTTTAAGACCAATCTTTAAAATAAACAGCACCCTTTCTGTTGTTATTAAAGAAGGAATAAAAAGCTAATAAAAAGCTTTGGAATTAATTTTTCTACTCAGATTGTTTGTCAGCCATGTCCTGGATGCAGCTGAAGTGCTTGTCTTCTCTAGCACAGGCAATTCACAGCTTCCCATGGTGGATGACGAGCCCACTTCCTCTTTGAGTGAGGACCTCTGATCTTATCACTTTGGTGGCTGTAATACAGAAGTGAACCTGAGAAGAAAGGCCACAGGAAAGAAGGCCACTTGTTTTTGTTCTCTATCTCATTGGTCCTTGGTTTGGGGACTTTTGGGCAGGAAGCCTTCTTCAGTTACATGGTGTCATTCGACATGAGATGATTACAGACGGAATGTGGTGTGGTGCCTCTCCTGGCCACCTTCCTTTCTGGGAAGCCTGTTCACAGGCAGAAGCTGTACATATGAAATGTGAAGGACTTTGGGGTTTTTCTCAAAAGAAAAAACAAAATTGAGTAAAAATGAAGCATTTAAAACACAAATGTTATTTTTGTATTACTTTACACAGACTTTATTGCACATACACAAAAAAGAAAAACTTGATTCTTGTGTAAATTTTCCACATGTTCATTTTTAAAAGCTCACAGCAACTTTCTGGTGAAGTGCCTGGATTTCTTAAGTTAATCTTTGACACTTCTTTTGAGTTTTTCCTTTGGTTTTAAAAGAAAATGCATTCCTGAGGAAAATAAGAATGAAAAGCATATTTTCCATTCCCTCCCACATTGCATCTCCCTGAAGCTTCCACACTTAGACACATCCTCTCTTCTGTACTCATCTGCAGCTCTTCATGACAAGCTGTCTTCTGGGCTGTTCATCACCCTACATACAGTTGGCTACCTTTCCTCATTTCTCTCCATCCTCACCACCTAGCATGCAGCCTGGAAGCCTCTGCAGAACACAGGGGATACTACAACCATCTTCCGATGGATGCCTATCTTCAGCTTGAGCCTAAGGTCTCTTGCATTCTATTAGGATTTCACTGCCCACTTGAGATCTTCATGTCTTCACATTTTGAGACCCTTTTCAAAACCTGAGAAATTCTGTTGTGACTCAAGTTCTGAGGTCAAGCCTAACCCTTCACATTCAAGAAGCTTCTTTGAATTTCCACTAAAGTTGTACATTATTTGCCATAAAATTGGAGTAAAGAAAGGCTGGTCGCCTAGCAGGTGAAAACAGTGATGTAATACACCATGGGTCAAGAGCCAGTGGTCACTTATGTGGACTGTTTTTATACCTGGGAACTAAGTGCAACGGAAGGAGAGCTGTGGCTGTCTGTATTGGAGCTACCTGCCACTCCATCATGCTTTACAGGATAGGGAAGCTACAGTGAACATGGCAGAAAGGAATGTCACACTGAGAATGAACCTCACGACTGAACAGCACTTACGCTGTTTTGATATACATAGAGGCTTCATGTTGCTGTCATTTGCATAATTTGGAGCTGTACTTATTGTGCATAGGGACAGAGTTAAATCAGAGAGAGCATGTCCTCAGTCCCTTGTTGTGTTTGGCATATGTAGCAGTAAGGTGATATACTTAATTCTATCTATTCTTTTTCTTTAAAAAGTTAATAATATTTCACCATGGAACAGTGTCTTCTGTACACTGTAAGGGGCTGTTTGCAACAATTAGGATATGTAGATTGGGGAAACTGGCTCAGCAAATATGAGCTGGGCCTGTCATCATTGCTTCTAGTCCCAGCCAGCTAGAGGTTTATTCTCCTTCTATCTTTCACTTTTCTGGTTTTTTTTTTTTTTGTAGTCCAGGTGGGCCTGGAACTTGCCATGTGGTCTTAAGCTCAGGACCCTTCTTAGTTCCTGAGTGCTGAGGTTATAGATATGATCTGTCACATTCTGAATGTATCTTCTCTTCTCTTTTTCTAAGTAAAGTTAGGACTTTGTTTGAAAGAAATGAGCTGTGATGTGTTCAATAATCTTTAGGTTTAAATGCATTTGTAAAACTTAGGTTCAACTTTTTTTTTTTTTTTTAAGACAGCTGTTCACCTTTTCCTTTGTATCTGCAGGGTTTCATTTATTCGAAGACCTGATCCCAACCCCAGGTACCCAAATACACAGATGCTGAAGTTGCTTCTGTGTGTATTAAGTTATTCCTATGAGAATTAAAACAATAGCTAATGCGATATAGAGTAATACCAGATAAAAACTTGGTTCTGGGAAAACACACTTAACACAATACAGTGCCTTCCAGTAGGCATCAGCCATGTCTCCATAAGTGTACAGTATAGATTTACCTATATTATGCTTATGGTTCATGTTAGGCACAATAGTGGTCTCCAAGATGTGCACTTCCAGGTCTTTTGCAGCTGTAAATGTCTTTGTTTGTAAATAGAAGGAAGTTATCAATATAAATAGGAAGATGGCTTGGATGTCCTGGTTAGGCCAGTATAGTAACATTGTTCCTAAAAGCAAAGAAGAGAAAATTATCCCAAGGAGAGATCTGCTACTGGTGCTGGTCTTGAAGATGAAGTGCACATTAGGGAACAGAAGTGTCCTACAGAAAAAGGGAGAGCCACAGAAACTCTGTCTGAGCACCCAGAACTGGGTTGAGATCTTGAATTCACTCATATGTTGGTATTCTGGACTATAGAACTGTATGTATGGTTTTGGCTACTAAGTTTGTGGAAACCCGGTACAGCAGCAAGAAAGCCCAGTGGTAAATATTGAAGAGCTACTCCAGGGTTTGAAGCAGCAGCTCAAGGATGCACCGCCCAGCAGCAATCTCCCTGTCGCATGGAGCCAGGCCATTTTCAGAGTGCACTTTGCAGTTTCTGTACTGCTTTCCAAGAAGGAAAGTATTCAGCTGGAGAGGTCCCAAAGGATTCTGGCCCACACGAAATTTTGCTAACTTAATACAGGAAAATAGTTTTACCAAGCCTTCGAAATGAACAACAGCAGTTTTGTGTTTTCCGTTGAACCTTGTGGACCATATGACCTAGTCATGTGGAGCACATGTCCTCTGTTCATAAGAGTGCTGATGAGACCTTGGCTTTGGAGTATCAGGAAGTGCTGAGCCTTCTGTCCAGTGCTGGCAACCAGTAACCTGGATTGATTTTGTGCAGTCTGTTAGCTAATCAAAGTAAGGTTCAGAAGTAAGTATTGGAACTTTTACTACGTGAGCAATGACTCTCCTCTTGCCCTATTGTGTGGAGTGCAGACAGAACAGACCAGACTAGCTGAAAATGCAGTAACCTCAGGGAGCAGCAGAGAACAGAAAGATGTATTTTCCTTAAAAGCAGTTGTTCCTTACTGTACTGGACAAGCGCCACCAGTTAAATTTAGACCTTATAATTGGAAGCTCAGACTTTGGCATTGCTGTCTGGGAGTTGAACATGTGTGGGGTCGTTTTGATTGGGTTTGTGCATCTCGGAAGCTCACAATTTTCTGCATGCTGCACAACACACACCAAGCCATACTATCTGTGATGCAGACACTGAGCTATCCTTATTATCCACTTTGCATTTGAAGATGCTTAGTCCAAGACCTAGTAAGCTGTGCAGCTCATGCCTTCTCATGCCAGGGTTTAATCCAGAGAAATACTTCCATGTACTTTGACTCTGGTTTCCGCTTTACAGTCAGCTTACTTGGGACATGGTTTGCTGTTGGCTGAATGCTCTGCTCATTAAAAGCAGGCCTTAAATTCCATAATGTACTGGACACAGTGTGGATTAATGCATAATTTTATGAAGACCCTGCATGTAGCCCTATGTCCCAGGGAGCACTTAATTGTTGTCTCTTTAAGGTTATTTAAATTGGGATAAATTACTTTCCATTCAGAGGAGACTCACCAAGTCCAAGGTCACTATGAATAGATCTTTCCATGCTAGCAGCACCAGGAACTCACTCTCCTATTAATTACTCAAGTTGTTTTAGGAATGCTCTCATTTGTGAGCTGTCCTGTGTGCGTGCGTGCGTGCGTGTGTGTGTGTGTGTGTGTGTGTGTGTGTGTGTGTGTGTGTGTGTGTGTAGAATTGCATGCACTGTTGGTTTCAAAGGAGATTAGTTCTAGAGAACAGCATGGCTATTCCTCAAAGCCTTACAATGTTGTTTTCTCTGGCATAACATGTTCAAAAATTAGACAACTCCCTATACTTACAGGCTCATGGACATGACATCCAAAACAATGGGGCTCATAGCAACAGAGTTGTATGAAGGTTAACAAAAGCTGGGAGCTGAGGGAGTGATGGTGGACAAAACCATTAGAGAGAAGGAATCCATTATTACTATTAAGGTATTGGAAATGTTAATTAGCTCCATCCTTACATGGTACACATATATCACATCATTGCATACTTCATAATTAATATAATAAGCTGGAGAAGTGGTGGGAGAGAGAAGGAGATAGAGATAGATAGACAGATGATGGATAGATAGATAAAAGATAGATAGATGACGGACAGATAGATAGATAGATAGATGGATAGTGTTAGAGGAAGAAAGAGTTATTTGGGGTTGAAGATGTTGGGGGTCTGAGTAAGCAGAGAAAGAACTCATGTGTCCATGACTTTCAAAGCCTGAGAGGTTTATAGGAGCTCAAGACTGTAGAAACTGCAGTGATGATCTGTTTTGTAAAATTTCAGTGCTTTCTCTGTCAGGGTTGCTCTTGCATACATTAAAATTTTTTCCTATTAAAAAATTTTACCCAGTAATATAATTGTTGCACCTTTGAGTTCACTTGATCTTTTTTCTTCTTGTGATGGTTTTATCTGCCATACTCAGGCTCCAGGGAGCTAAATGTCTTACTGACAAGATTTTCTTTTTAAAAAAATACTAGGAATTATTAGAGGTGATTTATTTAGAAAGTGTTCCAATTTAAAGGTTTCTCAATGCAAATCTATATGGAAACATTAGATTAAACTGTATAAATGGATAGATAGGATGCCTTGACAGGTAAGCCTGTAAAACTGGCTGGATTATCAGCAGCATGGCAGAGCATCAGTCCTTGAGCATGAAGAATTGTTCCTGATCTTTCTATGGTTGAGTTGTGTGTTGGGAGAGGGTCAGAAAGTGAGGGACTAGGGCTCAGAACTTGGAGTTTGTTCATGAATCTACCCTTCCAGCTGGTCTGGATCACGCCCATTCACACCATGACTCCTAAGCTATGACTTTTTGGGATTTTTACTTTTATTTCCTTACAGAGTGTGTTGATGTCATTTAGTTGATTGTTTTGTTTTGCTCTTGTTTTAAATAAAAGTTTTCTGAACTTCTGTGGTTCATCTCACATTGCTGGTCCCTAAGCCTCACTCAGCTGTCTGTAAAGACTGGAAAGGAAACAGTTTGCTTCTGGTGAAGCCAGGTTAGAGCATGGCAACCTGCTGGTCCACATGTAGCTTCCAGGTGGGATTATTCTTTCTGGTTTGTAGTTCTAAAGGAACATGTCAAATCTAAGAGAGAAGATTTGGCAAACTGTCAGGGTGTGCCCATAGACAGACCACTGTGTTCTCTCGCCATAGGAATGAAGCTGTTGTGCTAGATTGCAATCTAGCACTTGACAGGCAGAAGAAAGGCTCCTTTTTCTGTTGATGATTCTAAGCTCCCTTTGTTTTTGTGTACCCTAGTCATTCTGTTTGTAGACTGTCCAGGCTGGCTGTGGAAAGCCATCTGATACCCCCACTCTCCCACACCTTTTGATTCTCGATGTCCTGTGGCATGTTACTCACATGGGCCTTCCTTTAATAACTGATAACCTATACAGCTATCTTAAAAGGTCTGGTGAGACCCTCCAGACTTATGACTAGAGATAGAAGAGTGTTGGCAGGTACCTGCTGCCCGTCTCAACAGAGGAGGACATGGGCTTGACCTGGGTGTGACCCTTACTAGGATACAAACCCTGAAACAGGAGGGACACATTGTTCTGGGTACTTCCAGCATACAGTTTGCCCCAGAGAGAGTTAATTTTTGTTTTTTTGTTTTTGTTTTTGTTTTGTCTTTGGGTTTCTTTTTTTTTTCCTTCTTTATTTTGTATTTATCAAAAAAAAAAAAAACACAGTAAAAAGAATTTAAAATGCGGAAGAGTTAACAATAACTATACAGAGGATAAGAATGATAAGCAAGGGTGGAAATACAAATAAGATACAAATAAGATTGCTACACATATATTTTCTTTGTGTTCATCTTTCCCTCTGATTTTTTTTCCCTGTATATCCTTATTCAAGGTCTCTTCCCCCTCCCAAAACATCTGGTCATTTTTCTTCTCTGCGACTCCCCATCCCCTCCCTGGGCAGGGAGCAGACAGTCCTATGGACCCACTGACCCAATAATGCTTAGATCAGTCTCCACTTCAGGTCAAATCCAGTTCTTTCCCCCCCACCAAAGAGTGAGTCAGGTGTTCCTATAGTTGGACTGGGGTTTGAAGGGTCAGTCCAGGGTGTTTTTGATCCCAAGCTGTTCCGTGGTTGTGGTTTGCCGCTTGGGCATGTTTGGCTTTTTTTCTTGTTTGTTTGTTTAGAGACCACTAGTGAGTGAGTATATCCTCTGCTTATCTCTCTGAGTTTGTGAGACTTCGCTCAGGAGGACATTCTCCAAATCCATCCATTTGCCTGTGAATTTTAGGATATCATTTTTCCTTACTGCTGCGTAGTATTCCATTGTGTAGATGTACCACAGTTTGTTAATCCATTCTTCAGTTGAGGGACATCTAGGTTGTTTCCAGGTTCTTGCTATTACAAATAAT
>PVIH01002348.1:0-193121 GCA_004025045.1 Sigmodon hispidus | reverse complement strand
CTCAACTGAAGAATGGATTAACAAACTGTGGTACATCTACACAATGGAATACTACTCAGCAGTAAGAAAAAATGATATCCTAAAATTCGCAGGCAAATGGATGGATTTGGAGAATATCCTCCTGAGCAAGGTATCACAATCTCAGAGAGATAAGCAGGGGATGTACTCACTCACTAGTGGTCTCTAAACAAACAAACAAACAAGAAAAGAAGCCAAACATGCCCAAGCAGCAAACCACAACCACTGAACAGCTTGGGATCAGAAACACCCTGGACTTACCCTTCGAACCCCACTGCAACTATAGGAACACCAGACTCACTCTTGAGGGAGGGGGGACAAAACTGGATTTGGCCAGGAGTGGAGACTGATCCAAGCATTATCGGGTCAGTGGGACCATAGGACTGTCTGCTCCCTGCCCAGGGAGGGGATGGGGAATTGCAGAGAAGAAATATGACCAGATGTGGTGGGAGGGGGAAGGGACCTTGAATAAGGATATACAGGGATGGAAAAAAAAATTCAGAGGGAAAGCTGAACACAAAGTAAAAAAAAAGAAGCAGCCTTTCCCTTTGCATAACCATCAAAGCTTATCTATCTTACAGACAATTTATAAAGTATCCTGAAGCAATTGTTCAAATTATACCAGTCTTTAAGACCTCACGTTTGTAATTGATGGACTAAAACCACTCATAGAGAAGCAGATGTTAAGGGTTATTTAGTATTATATTTGATCAATACTTATTTGTTTGTTTCTACTAAGACAAATAGATATTGTATAAATAAAACAATCACTTAACTCTTTTTTTAACCACCAATAATGATGCAATTTTAGGAAAATGATAAAAATTATTGTCATTTCCAATTTATATTCTATGATGTCAAGTTTGCATACCCAATCATTAAACTGAGGCTTCTCTGTCATATGTGGCACATTCTGAAAAACTGTTGACTTCCTCACCTCATTGTAATTCTTTTAACATGAATCAGTAAGAAAATGTATTTACAGGACATGACATTTTTCATATTTTGAATGTTTCACACAGTCCTTGTCTGAAATTTAAAATAGCATATTTTCCCAATATTTTCAGCAAGGTAAACAATTGTATTTATCTGAAGAAATGCTAAAATGGACCATCACAAGTAGACAGGTCATTTGTACCTTGTACCTTGTTGTAGGAATCTAGCAGAATCATTGTATCTAGAGTAAATATTGTAGTGAATATTTATATTCTAGAAGTTTCCTGACCTTAAAGAATCATTATGGAAACAGTAATTGTTTTCTGTTGATATGTAGACTTGTTTTTCTGAATAAGATGTTAAAGTCTTTGCATGACTTTCGTTGCGAGACCTTTCTGGTATATCTGAAGCTCTTGAATTACAGTGAACTGTAAAGAGCACACAATAAGGGCTAAAGTAGAGCGCCATGTGATGCTTTTCTTTAGAGAAACATATGAATTAGAATAAAGACCTGAATATGAAATAATGCTTTACCCAAATGATAACTGTGTGTTACAATCAATAAATTTACCTTTTTACTAATGTTCAAGGTTCAGTACATCAAAGGCTGGACATTTCTACTGCAAGAAATGCCTTGAACATTTCATCTTTGAATTATCTTTTCTTTCAATTGACTTATACAAAATAGAACATCCCAACAGTATATAATGGTAATCTTTTATACTAGATATAATAGAACAAAATCCTGTGGTATAGTATGTGTCTCCTGAGTCCTTCTAAATTTACAATATATTATTTTTAAATGTTCATGTTCCAGTTCCAATTTTTCTAATCTTTTTGCATTTAGCAAGCAGTATATTGTAATTATCTTTAAAAGCATTTATTTTTGTAACTTGAAAATGCAATAAATGGAAAGTGATCATTTAATAAAATTATAGGTACAGAAATGCATTCTGTAATGGCCTAACATGTTATACCAGAATAGTATTGATGACAGAGTTTGAAATTCTTGATAAAGATCCAGATACTAGATAGCACAGAAACCTAGCATAAAACCAAACACTACTCTGATATAAACAAAAAAATCAATAAAATAACTTCTAATACTATACTGCTACTCACAGATCAGTGTCTTATTCTGTGATCACTATAAAGCTTTTTCGTTCAGCAGACAGAAACAGAGACCAATAGCCAGAAATTACTTGGAAAATGAGTGTTTGAAGACACAGCTCAAAATGAATGACTCCACCAAATATCTCCCTTTGGAACTCATGGAACACCAAAAAGTGGGGGCAGAGTAAGTTAAAAAGCAGAGAAACAACGACACCAGTTGAACAAGGTTTTCTGAATCAACTTTCAAGGCTGATATGAACTCACAGAAGCTAAAGCAACAAGAACTAGGTCTATACGGGTCTGCACCAGGTCTTTGTGTGTGTGTGTGTGTGTGTGTGTGTGTGTGTGTGTGTGTGTGTGTATAGGTAGTGATCAAAAATTGGAAACAGTCCATCTGTCCATCAACAGAGGAATGGATAAAGAATATATGGCACATTTATGCCTGTTTTATAACTCAGCCATAAAAATTTGAAATCATGAAATTCTTTAGGGTATACACCCAGAAGTGGTATTGCTGAGTCCTTGGGGAGATTGATTCTCAATTTTCTGAGAAACCGCCATACTGCATTCCAAAGTGGCTGAACAAGCTTACACTTCCACCAACACAGGTAATTGGGTAGAGCTAGGAAAAATCATACATAAAAATACAAATATGGTATGCACTCCTTTTATGTGGAGGTTATATGTTAACTTTTTGATAAGCAGACTACAGTCTAAATAACCAATGAGGTTAGATATACTGTAAGGGATTATCTCTCCATTTAGGCCTTCGGAAACTCTATGAAAGAGGAGGGGAAAAGAGTATAAGAGCCACTGGGGATGAAAGAAACAAAGGAAACAAGGCCTTCTAAACACAGCAAGACCATAGAGACCATGGCAGATGCACAGGACCTACATGGGTCTGGGCCAGACAGGATCTTAGCCCTGACAAGTGAAGTGGGCACAAGCACCCATTCCTAACCTAGAAGCTATCTACAAATTGGATAACTGATCACAAATAAAACATTAGTTTTATTCAATGGTATATCAATTGATATACAAACAACTTTTAAGGACAGGCTCTAGGTCTGACAGTAGATGGCATTTTGGGGATTCTTTGTCTCATGATATTCATGATATTTTATCAATGATTTTTTAACCTTAAAGATCTTTTTTGTATAAATTTTGGTTTCCATTTTGTGTTAAAGAATCTCTGTGTGTGTGTGTGTGTGTGTGTGTGTGTGTGCTTACATATATATGTTTTATGCTTTTGTGCTTTATCTTTGGCCCCTTTTCTTATTTGTTTTGTTCTATTCTTATTTGTTTGCTTTGGTTTCTTTTATTTTATTATGATTATTAGATGACTGTTTTTAATGAAAGAGAGGAAGAAACAGTGTAAATTTTGGATGGGAGTAGACATAGAGAGAACCTGGGAGTGGTTGGCAGGCAGATGCTATAATCAGAATATATTTTTTAAAAAATTGTTTTTAAATAAAATTGTAGACACTGGGCTATAAAGATTGCTTAGCAGGTAAAGTGCTTGCTGAAGAATCTGACAGTCTAAGTTCAGATGCAAATAACCCATGTAAAAGGCAGTTGAAGTATCTCACCCCTGTAATCCAAGTGCTCCCTTAAGAAGATGAAATCCCTGGAAACTTGGAGAGAAGATGATTTGCATAGTACTGAAGAATGTGCAAGCAGTTAAATACATAAACAAACACACACAAAAATACACACACAACGGGAGGAGAGGAAGGTTAAATATAACCAAGAAATACTATGCACATGGTGAGCCTTACCAAAAGTTTTCATTGATCAGGACTCAGCATCTAGGTAAGTAGGTTATCTCAGAGAAAAATAAACTTTCCACTGTTGTTCTTGTGCTGTATCTCAGTTACTTTTCTATGGGTGTCACAAAATACCATGATATGACAATGTAATAGAAGAAAGGGTTCATTTGGGGTAACAGTGCATGGTGATAAAGTTTAGGTAGCAGGCATCAGAGAGTGAGAGCAGCAACTAAGAGCTTACATCTCATACCACAAAAAAGGAGTAGAGATAGCACACTCCAAATGATGAAGTTTTTTGAAATGCACTGACTTACTTAAGCCAAACCTTCTAACTCTCCTCGATAATTAAAAGGTAACCAGATATTCAAATGTCCAAGAATGACTGAGGACATTCCTTTTTTCTTTTTTATGGTTAATGTCTTTAATAGTGATTCTGTTAAACACTGGAGGAACATAATTAAATTTTTTAATTAAATTTCTTCTTTTTTCTATTACAAGTTTGCCACATATAAACATATAGAATTAAAAGATCTCATATAGCTTTAATCTATCTAAAAAGTATAACATGTAGAATTAATTGTGTCATTTTTGTTGCATTTCCTCTAACCTCAAAGGCAGGGAGAGACCAGACTATTCATTCACTATATTGAGTGAAAAGGGTGGGTTTAGATGTCATCTTACTTCTATATATTTATTATATACTCCATAAATCTCTGTGACAGGCTTAAACATGTTGAATCATTCTTGCATCTCTCAGACAAGGACTCCTCGATCATGGTGAATTATCTTTTTTATGTGTTTCTGGATTCAGTTTTCAAATATTTTATTATGTATCAATGCATCTATTTTTTTAAGGAAAAAATTGTCCATACTTCTCTTTCATTGTTGGATCTTTATGTTGTTATATTATCAGTGTGACTGTGACAACATAAAATTAATTGGGCGATGTTCCTTCTCTTTCTTTTTTTTTTGGAATAATTTGAGGAGTATTGGCAATGCCTCCTCTTTAAAACTCTGGTTGAATTCTTAACTAAAACCATCTGGCAGTGAGGGTTTTGTTCTTGCTTTTGTTTTTTGGTTGAAAGACTTTTAATGACTGCTTCTAATTCACTAAGAATTATATATCTGTTTAAATTGCTTATCTGATTTTCTTCCCACAACTTATGGATGCTAAAGAGGTCAAGAGAAAGTTACAATATCTCCATTCCATTTATCCCTGGCCTCAGTAACAGAATTCAGGTTCTAAAATATATGAAGATATGGCCATGGATAGCATGTATATAACATGGGTAAATATG
This sequence comes from Sigmodon hispidus, assembly GCA_004025045.1. Classification (NCBI taxonomy): domain Eukaryota; kingdom Metazoa; phylum Chordata; class Mammalia; order Rodentia; family Cricetidae; genus Sigmodon; species Sigmodon hispidus. Next base: position 187,987 of record PVIH01002348.1, on the reverse strand, counting down.
CTGCATATCCATCTCAAAGTTTTCCTAGAGGTTTTATTAAACAATATCTTACAAGAGTTTATTTATTTGCATTTATGAAGTATGTGTGCATGTGTACATGTAGTTGGATATGTGTGGTTTTATATATATGTGTGTGTTAAAGTCACATAGGTATATGCATATGGAGGCCAGAGACAATATCTGTCTTCTTCTATAGCTTTCTACTTAATGACAGGGTGTGTTATTAAAAAAAAATTACTCCAAAAGGGAATAGCACTATTAGACAGTATGGCCTTGAAAGGGTAGGTGTGATCTTATTGGTTACTGTGGACATGGACTTTGAGGTCTTATATATATATGCTTAAGTCATGTCCTGTAAGACAGTCCACTTTCTTTTGCCTGCACAAGATGTAGAACCCTTAGCTACCTCTGCAGCACCCAAGTCTGCCTTCATGTTACCATATCTCACCATGATGATGATGGACTCAACCTCTGAACTGTAAACCACCCAGTTAAATGCTTTTTCTTATGAGTTGTGATCATGGTGTCTTTTCACAGCAATAAAACCCCTAAGAAACAAGGTCATTCACTTGTTCATATTTCATTGATTTCCTATTTATGCCTCCTGGGAATTGGGAGGAGTGCATGCAGACTTCCATATGCACCTAGAACTTTTTCAATTCTGGGGATACAAAGTCCAGTTCTCAGACACATGCAGCAAGCATTTCACAGTAGAGTCATCTTGGCAGCACCTCAGCAGAAATCTTAATGTGAACTTTATGTGCAATGCCTCACCTCCAGAACTGGAAGGGATTTTTGTATCATTAGTTTCAGTTTCAATAAATTTAAACTAATATTTAGTATATTCTTCAGTAATGTACACACACAAAGCACAAACCTGTGACTTTGACTATGGCAGGAAAGTTTTTGACACATTCACATGTTGCAATTAAAAATATTTCTCAATGTTGTATACAAACATCATTATCAAACACTGTGTTAATAATATACTTCTTGGTACATGTTTATAGTCCTAGCACTTAGGATATTGAAGTGAGAGGATTTCAAAATCAAAGCTAGGCAGGGCTACATAGTGAGAATGTGCTTAAAAACAGACAAATTTACAATGCCTTTTTCAGCTTAGACTCAGCCAGGAAAAGCACTTGCCATCCAGTCTGACAATCTGAATTGCAGTTACAGAACCTATGAGCCCCTAGGCCAGAAGAAGGATGGTAGAATGTTAACCACACTCAGGACAGCTCTCAGAGTATCTGAGATCATGCCTAGGCTCACTAGACTCCAAAGGCTGTGTAATGTTACTAGTTAAGCTTCTGTCTCCCTGCCAGAAATTATGTAACCTCCAGTCTGCCAACTATATGCCTGGAAGATGCTAGCCTCTGCACTCTCTCCAGAGCGCTTTGATATTTGAAACCTTTGCCTCCACTCAGTCCAATCAGCATTTGTAAATTAGATGTATTCCCTTGTTCTTTTGTTCCATCCCATCTACCTGTGACTCAAGCTATCTAAGCCTCTCCATTATTGCTTCAATAAACAGCTGTCATCTGCCACAGTTTTCCAGGTTGTTTCTGCCAGTTCTGCTCACCAATACCTAAGACACTGCTTCTCCAGTTCCTCTGCATCCTGAGTCTATCAGTACCGAACAGCTAATCCAAGGCAGGGGACCCACAAGACTACATATGATAATAAGAGACAATTGATTATTTCAGTTGTCCTCTGACTCCACAAGTGCAAAGGAGAATTCATATACATATACAGACACACAAAAATACCCACACACTCAGGTAATAAATAATTAAATATATGTTACATGATATTACAATAAACATGTTTAGATAAGCATACTCTTTTATTGACCTTCTACATCCATGGTTTTAATCAGCAATAAAAAAAATGACCTCTGTGACATATATACACAGGCCTTTTCTTCTTTTATTGTTGCCTAAATAATACACTATATATAAGATATTTACATTGCATTAACTATTATTAGATATCTAGATAAATATAAAATGTAAAAGGTAATGTGCTCATTCTAAATGAGTACAAATTAAATAATAGTAGCATCCCTTTATGGAATTTCTATAAAGTAATTGAAAAGAGTTATAGTTTAATTTCAAGAAGGCATATATGATAGACTTCTGAAATTCTCCTAGATAGACACATATTAAAATTATGCCACCAAAATTCAAGCACAAAATAAGAATGTGATCCTCATCACATGAATTAAGTATGGTACCAGTATGGTCCAGAGCTGGCCCTACATCATTGCACATACAAACAGCACTGACTGTTCTCACTTGGTTGTGAAATAATGAAGTAGTGTTTGGTCAGGAATAGGCTTGAGAGTAGAGGATCTGAGAGAAGGTAAAGGGTCAGAGGAATGCATATGATCAAGACATATTTTATACACATGTATGAACTACTCAAAGAATGCATAAAGTTTTAGACATAAAACAAAATACATAAAAGGAATATAATCAGTAATTAATTTTTAAAACTCCCTCTTTGAAGGCTAATGGAGATAATTAAATTGGGATTTTAAAACTGTTTACCAATACTTCATCAGAAAATGCAACTGAAAATAGACTTGTCTTTTCATAGTTCAGTTTCAAATTCTAAAATGTCACAGTCTATGATATGACAAATGCCATCAGAATAAAATAAAGTGTGATATAAATACATCATCTAGAACTTAGCACTCCATAATTCCTTATTCTCTACATTTTGAGCACTTGTGGTTCTCTGTGTCTACCACTATCCATTGCAAAAATATTTACTGCTGAGAATTTAGAGCTTCAGTAATCAATGTAAATAAACATAAATGTTTAATGGGCAGTTTAATACTGTTTTCACTTAGCAAAATAATAATAATGGGCTCTTACCTAAGGCCAATGACTTGACACACGTTTTTGGCTCACAACAAGAAGGAGAGCCCATTTTCTTCAAGGATGTTATCTACCATAGGTTGCCAGTGTTCCAGTAGATGGCCCTGGCATCAATGCACATTAAGACAACACTTAAACAATTAGAAAAATATGAGCATATCCAAATATGGTGACACATAACTGTAATCTCTGAACTTACAAGGTGAGGACAGTGTGAGTGTCATGAGGGGAAGGCCAGATTGGTCTACATAACCAGTTCCAGGGCAGCTAGAGATATAATAAAATCCTATCTCCAAACAAACAACCACAACAACAACAATAAAGCAAACAAAGGTATGAATTTGTCAGACTAGTGGGGAGCCCTAGAAAGACTTGAGAGGGTTGAGGAATGGTTATTTTCAACAATAGATTATACGTAATAATCATATTTTAAAGGAATAATAAAAATGTATACTTCATTTTCTATTTTATTCAGCTTGAATTATTTCAGAATATAATTCATAAGGATAATTATATTATTATTAACTTATTTTTACTTCAAACAAAATTCATTCACACTTAATGACTCATTTTTCACATATCAAATATTAGACATATCATGTAAATGCATGTAGCACTTAGTCAAAAAATGGAGGTGTCTTAATTAAAGTGAAAAGATCTGAACATTTTTAGATGAGTGCTTTATGAAGTCAAATTGATTATCAGGGACTTGATGGGAAAAAAAAAGTACTGCTGATGTCTCTGAAGTTGTTTTCCATCTAATCAAACAAAAGTGAGATGCAGGAGATTGTTTTAGCTAAATCTCAAAGCACAGGGAACCCTTAAGTTCTTGTTGGATCAAATATGCAGCACAATTCACCTCATATCAGAAAGGTTCCTCTGAGAACTTAAACACAATATAGTTATCCTTATCAGTTACATCAATAAATTGAGTTACATCAATTTATTACTGGATATGTCTAATTCAGTCCAATCTAGATGAAATAAAAATCTGCTATGTGTTTAAGGTCAGATTCAAATATTGATGTGTGAACACAGTGAAAGAGTAGTATGCACAGTTCAAATATAAAAATATATGTTTAAAAGTATAAATGATTTTGATTTTAAAAGGGAGATGACATTCAGTTATATAGGCAATTATTAAGGTATTAAAATCAATAAGCGTGAAATATTTTGGAAAGAACCCTTTAAAGGAATGCAAAAGATGAAAAAAAGAAAGAAACCAGAAACATTATGCTTTTTAAAGTAGATATATCATTTTATCTTGGAGGCACACAAAAGCTGCTGGAGTCGGAAAACTCTAAAATCAGTGAATAGGCAGCCCTCTGTGTGTCCATCATCCACCTTAACAGCGCTGAGGGAATGGTTCTCTCATCTGTTTACAAGAAAGATGTCTTGCCAATTGTAAAACAATGTACTAGACCCTAAGCCTTGCAGTTTCTGGCTTAGTAGCTCTGTGACTGAGGCCTGGAATCAAGGACCCAATGAAATCTTTGATGATCCTGATCTTGCTCAGCTGGGTATAAAACTTTCAGAAGCACCATTCATTTTTTTTTTTTTTTTTTTTTTTTTTTAAGCACCATTCATTTTTGTCCCCAGAGCTTCAGTCTGATAAATACTTCCCTTATACTGTTCATGTTTGGTCTTTACTGACTTAGTTATTGCGTTTAAAAGCCTCTGGCAACATCATGAAAACTATTGTTTATCTTTGCCTTTTCTTTCACAATAACTTCTGCCCAGAAGATACAGAGACATCCTACCACTGGGAGTCATAATTTCTTTAGAAGTTGCATGCTGTTTGCATTGGGACTTCTAAGAGCTTGTTTAAATTTTAAAAGACTTTGGGGAGTGAAAGTTCAGAATACTTCACTGAATAACTCTTATGTCATCACTCTAGTCATTAAACACAAGTTCACTTCACACAGAAAAATAATCTCTGCCAAGTTCAATTCCCTAGGGTTCACTGTGATTAACAACAAATGTATCTGTCCTCATTACTTTCTTTTAATTGTCATATTCTACCACTCAACTTAACAAGCTTATTTCCCTGGAGTTTAAACATATATTCATTAAACTTTATTCAGCAAATTTGCCTGGGCTCCCAGTTGACTCCTACAAACAAAATACAATTTTATTTCAAAAGTAAGCCTTCTTTCCTTAGGTCAGAACTAAAATTATAACTCTGTTTTATATTAAAAAAATAAATTCATAAAATTATATCAAATTAAAGAATGCAATAACTAATGATCTATGTATTAAATAACAAAATAGTTTTTAAAAACAGAAATGTTCTTAATAGTTTTATGTATGTACAAGCACATAAAGATGTCTGTGGAGAATATTTTAGTGCAAGTAGAAAGATTTGATGTACCTAATGGTGAGAAGACATTGAGAGATGTGCAAATGAAAGTATCAAGTAAAGAAATGTTTTTCAAAATTTGGAGAAAAATTCAAAAAGAAAAATGAAAGTGAATAAGTTTATTTTTCAATAAATACTACAGGAAATTTAATTATATCAATATCAGAAGTAACCTTTTATAACATTTAATTACATTACAAGTTCACACTGGAATATAAGGAATGAAGATATGAAGAATGATAGTATACATTTCCTGAAAACCAATCATGAATGAGATTAGAATCTAGGAATTTTTAAAAAGCAATTAAGATTTTTATATAAATGGGCATTTAACTGAAATAGTACTCTATGTTGTGCTTTATAGCTGTAAATGTCAAAAACTTCATTATTTTATGAAATTCTAGGAGAATTAAACAATATTACAGTGAGAACATAAATAAAAACAGAATTGATGTGAGGATTTAGCCTATTAATTATTTTTTACTATCTCCACTCTTCAATCAGGAGCTTCATTTTTTCCTCTAGAGAAGTAATTGATTTTTACTATTTTTCCTACTGTGTTTCAATGAATGGCATAAATATTTAACCTCTAATATAACAATGATACAGCATTGTATTGTATTGTCCTCTTAGCTCCTCATTTCATGTTTCAAGATTATCTGACATCTAGCCCTTTTTTTTCATTTTATGTCTTTCTGCCATTGCCCCTTTGTTGGAAGCAAACATCATCAAATTTATTTTCTATGTTTGTGATCCTCAACTGAGCTAATTTTGTCCTATATGTCTATGTCTAAATCATAGCTAGCTTTTTGAACTACACTGACTACTCTCACAAACTCAAGAGTCCACTGGGATGTCAAAAAGATTTGAATACTTGAGTTGCAGATATAGAGAAATCAAGTAATGTGAATGTGGGGAAAAAATAGCTGGAGAAGTCATAGATCATGAGGGAACCCATTACTGTTTGTCTTGATAAAGATCATTCTGTCGCACCTCATTTTAAGTATTTATGTTTATATGCCTACATTTTCTCAATCATGGTCAGAGAAGTTTTACTGTCATAAGTGCTGAGAATAAGGACTATTTTATTCAGACTTAAATGTGATATCAACATTGATATCCATGTTAACATTGCAAGATAGAGCCTGGCAAAATTAAAGAGCTGGGGATGGAATGGATTCCTGTGGAAAGCTATTTGGACATGACCTACTTGTTGTATTTGGGAACTCAAAGAAATTGTGGTTGCCTGCCTCAGGCCTACAAAAAATTAAGTTAATCAACCTTCCCAGATTAACAAGGAAGGTTGACACTAAACCCCTGCCAGAACTGAGGAACTGTCAGGGACCAAGACCTTGGCTTGAGCCTCTAGGCCTCTGACTAAAGGCCACCATGGAAACTTACTGAGAAACCAACCACTGAGCCGGCATGACCCTGAGTAAAACAGATGTTCTTCCGAAGTAAATTAGATGTTCTGGTTTGCTTAACAATAACAGAGAAGTAGCTTTAAAGGATAAAAAAATAACAGGAACATTCTGTGGCTAGGTTACTTAGCAGCCCTCCCAATAACATAAAGGTAGTTCTAAAGAATAGAATAACAGGAACATTCTACCTCTAGGTTACCTAGCAACTCTCCCCTGAAGCAAGACCAGTCACCTTTTTACCCTGCCAATATCCTGCTTCCCCTGGCCAGCTTCCTGCAGGTGTTTGAAGACTGCCCCCTCCCCATATTCTGCTTTAGGACTATATAAGCATGTATGAAATTGGAATAAAATTGCAGCTCGACCAGGCTCCCATTTGTCCTGCTGCCTTATTCACTTCTCCCTGTCCCTTCATTCTCTCGTAGGTGGTCTCCCTTGTTGACGTCCCACGGGTCGGGGCAAGGAACTACTGACATTTGATGGCTGCTGGAGTAGAGGTAGTCATTTTCTTCTCTGGTGGGCTTCATGTTCCATATTGGATGAACATATGCATGTGAGTGTACTTATCAGCCTCAAAGGGCTATAATAAAAGAGAATGTAAAGGTGTGAAAGACATATTAGAATGATCTGAAGAAATGGAAATGAACAAGAAATATTGTATATCTGTGTGAAGTGAAGGAATAAAAAATAATTCTTTAAAAATTTTGCCATCATATTCAATATATAATACATAATATGGGCCTCATAATACACAAATATGGCATTTATTCTTAATAGCTTATGTAACCCTTAACAAGCCCAATACTTAGTATTCTCTACTTTTACCTTATTTCAAGCAACTCCAAAGAAAGTAACTGTAACTGTTTCATGTTCTACATCTCATTGTCTACCTTAAGATACCCAAACTTTCTTGCCAGTTATATTCTGCTCATTATTATACAACATTCTACTATAATTTCTAATTACAAGACTTCCTAAAACTGTAAAGTCTTATTGAAGGAGTAGAAAACCTTTAACCTGCATTCATTTTATGTGAATGGTAAATATTTGAAAGATTGTGTATATAGTACTCTCTTCAAAATAAAACATAAATTAATAATATGATCTAAAACTTTCTCTCCTGAATGTTTTAAAACACTAAAATAATATCGATACAAAGACTATAGGACAAATTATTATACTTATATTATGCACAGAACAATGTTTGATTTCTAACATTGACATTGGTTGGCTCACAACTGCTTTTACTTCAGGATCTGATGTTCTCTCCTGGTCTCCACCAATACTGCACTTATAGGCACAAATACAACATGCATATAACTAATGTTTTTTATAAGTCTTCAGAATGTTTGGAGTGTCAAATTATACACATAAGATTGTATGTTTGTACATGAATATTTTCAAATATTTTTACATTACTTATGTACAAATGTACATAAATGTACTTATGTCCATACAGTACAAACTGAAGGAAAATTGCCAAACTCTTTTTATGAGGCCACAATAACTCTGATACTCAATAACCCAGATATCCAAGCCACTCAAAGACCCAAAAAAGAAAGAAAATTACAGACCGATTTCCCTCATGAACATTGATACAAAAATTCTCAACAAAATTCTAGCAAGCCAAATACAACAACATATAAAAAAAAAGTCATTCACCACGATCAAGTAGGCTTCATCCCAGAAATGCAGGGATTGTTCAATATACAAAAAACTGTAAATGTCATCCATTATATAAACAAATTGAAGGACAAAAACCACATAATCATCTCCTTAGATACTGAAACAGCCTTTGACAAAATCCAACACTCCTTCATGATAAAAGTCCTGAAGAGATCAGGAATACAGGAAAAATACCTAAATAGAATAAAGGTAATTTACAAGAAGCCAACGGCCAACATCAAACTAAATGGAGAAAAACTCAAAGTCATCCAACTAAAATCTGGAACTAGACAAGGCTGTCTCCTCTCCCCTTATCTATTCAATATAGTTCTCAAAAGTTTTAGCTAAAAAAATAAGAGAACAAAAGGAGATTAAGGGGATACAAATTGGAAAAGAAGTGAAACTATCTCTATTTGCAGATGACATGACTGTATATATAAGTGACCCACAAAATTCTACCAGGGAACTTCTTCTTTTTATAGTACAATATAAAAAATAACTTTAATTTGTATCAATATACAAAATATCCTAAACAAAAGAGAAAAGATGTATGAAATACAAAAATAATTTCATATTTGTATTACTATATTAAAAACATTTGAAACATAAGTGGAAACATATGTAGTATATAATATAACAAAGGTAATTTTGAATTTGTATGAATATACAAATTCTCCTAAACAGGAAAAGAAAAATAACTTTACGTTTGTATCAGTATACAAAAAAATCCATACCAATGCAAATTACCTAAACCTGATACTTGCTTTTTTATGCAAGTAGAAATTAAAATCTACCTTATTATCCTATAATTTCATTTTTTTTAAACTTTATTTATTTATTTATTTATTTGCCTTGGTGTTTTGCCTGGAACTGGAACTACAGACAGTTGTTAGCTGCCATGTGGGTGCTGGGAATCGAACCCGGGTCCTCTGGAAGAGCAGACGGTGCTCTTAACCGCTGAGCCATCTCTCCAGCCCCTAATTTCATTTTTTTCTATTTCAAACAAAATTCTTGATTCTAATCTTAGTTTCACGCCCCCCAACCCAATAACAGGACTATACTTCCCAAGTGAGCTAAATTCCCCACATTAATCATTAATCGAGAAAATGTCCTACAGAGTTGCTTATGTGCCAATATGATAGCAACATTCTTCAACTGAGGTTCCTTCTTCCCAGATATCTGTAGGTTTGTGTCCATTTGACATAATCAGCCATAAACATAATTGTACAAAGTTAAAGTTAAGCAAGAGACTATTCAGGCACCATGAGTGAATAGAGCTATGGTAGTTTCCTGAGACTCTTTTTCATCTCCAACAGAACCCAAATTGCCATATCTTCTGTCAGCCTTGGTCTTTTATGTTCAGAATCAATCAGTCAGTAGACTATGCATCAAAAATCATAACTTAGACAAAAATGCTGATGCAAACAAAAGTTTGTACTTGAGCCTCATGTTACCAGATCACAAGATCCTTGGGTCCATGGAGCTCCTTTCTTAACACACTGCTCAGGGCTTCTAGGGAGCCAACATATTCTAGACCTAGGATCACAGGACTGTGAAATCTCAAGTAATCTTTTTTGCTCTGTGTTAGACCTTTGGAATATATACATATTATAGCTTAATTTTGTTACTATCCAATCAAAATCTCTTAAGTGTGACCCACACTCGAGGCAAACCAAGTTGCTAATTTTTGCCAAAGAGAAGTTAACGCAATCAAATTTGACAAAATTCAGCACTAAAACAGGATAATAGTTAACCTAAGAAACAGAAAATCTGTTGGAGGCAAAGCTGTGACATTGTGAAGTATTATAGGCTTGCCATCATATGTTAAATGCTTGTGTTGTCTCAGTGGCCCAAATGACAAGCTGGAATCTTGAGAAATACCTTGTCTGAAAAGGGAGGTCTGATAAAGTCTCCAGAAAAATGTTTACAATGAACTAAAAATAAAAACTATAAGCAAAAATAGAAATCAAATATTGAATTGATAAAATGCCATGGTATAAACACATAATTTTTATTGTTTTATTTATTTATTTTTTTTTACAAATAAAGTCTCATTTTTTATCCATGTATCCCCTTGTTCAAACTCCTTTCCCACTCCCGCCCATCCCAGTCACTCTCTCTTCTCCCCATCTCCTTATCTCATCCCTAGTGAGGGCAGGAGATCTAAAGGACACAAGTAGAGGTCAGCATCCACTCCAGGCAAATCTGTTTTCCTCGTCCCAACACTAACACTGGATCAGGTGTTCGTCTGGAGGGAATGGGATCCAAGGTGCCAGTCCAAAGTGATTCTGATACCAAACTGTCAGGTGGTTGTGGATTGCAGCTTGGGAATGTTTTGCTTTTTGTTTAAAATCCACTAATGAGTGAGTACAGCCCCTGCTTATCTTTCTGGGTTTGTGATACCTCACTCAGGAGGATATTCTCCAAATCCATCCATTCACCTGTAAATTTTAGGACATCATTTTTTTCTTACTGCTGAGTAGTATTCCATTGTGTAGCTGTACCATAGTTTGTTAATCCATTCTTCAGGTGAGGGCCATCTAGGTTGTTTCCAGGTTCTTGCTATTATGAATAATACTGCTATGAACATAGTTAAGCTAATGCCTTTGAAGTGTGAATGTGCACCTTTAGGGTATATGCCCAGTAGTGGTCTTGCTGACTTCTTGGAGAGATTGATTCCAAGTTTTCTGAGAAATTGCAATACTGCATTCCAGAGTGGCTGAACAAGCTTACACTCCACCAACAATGGAGAGGTGTTCCCCTTGCTATGCAACTTCTCCAGCACAGGCTTTCATCTGTGTCTTTAATCCTAGCCATTCTGACAGGTGTAAGGTGGTATCTCAAAGTTGTTTTAATTTGCATTTCTCTGATGGCTAAAGATGTTGAGCACTTTTTCAAGTGCCTTTCAACCATTTGTAATTCTTCTGCTGAGAATTTCCTTTTTAGTTCTGAACCCCATTTTTTGATTGGGTTATTCAAGGTTTGGGGCTCTAGTTTCTTGAGTTCTTTATATATTTTAGAGATCAGTCCTCTGTCACTTGTAGGGTTGATGAAAATTTTTTCCCATTCTGTAGTGTGCCATTTTGTCTTATTGACTTTATCCTTGGCTTTACAGAAGCTTCTCAGTTTCAAGTGGTCCCACTTATTGATTGTTGTTCTTAGTGTCTGTGCTATTGGTGTTATATTTAGGAAATGGTCATCTGTGTCAATTCGTTGGAGGGTATTTTCCACTTTCTTTTCTATCAATTTCAGTGTGGCTGGGTTTATGTTGAGGTATTTGATTCACTTGGATTTGAGTTTTGTGCAGAGTTATAGGTTTGGATCTATTTGCATTTTTCCACACACTACCATCCAGCTAAGCCAACACTATTTGTTAAACATGCTATCTTTTTTTCCATTGAATATTTTGGGCCTCTTTGTCAAAGGTCAGGTGTTCATAGGTTGTTGAGTAAATGTTGGGATCTTCATCTTGATTCCATTGCTCCACAAAGTCTGTTCTTATGCCAGTACCAGGCTGTTTTTATTACTGTAGCTCTATTCAATAACTTGAAGTCTGGGATGGTGATACCTCCTAAGGTTCTTTTGTTGAGCAAAATTGTTTTGGCAATCCTGGCTTTCCTGTTATTCCAAATGAAATTGAGTATTGTTCTTTTAATGTCTGTAAAAAATTGTGTTGGGATTTTGATGAGAAGTACATTGAATCTGTACATTGCTTTTGGTAGGATTACCATTTTTACTATGTTGATTCTACCTATCCAGGAACATGGGAGATTGTTCCATTTTCTGATATCCTCTTCAATTTCTTCAGTGATTTAATGTTTTTGTCAAATAGATCTGTACTTCTTTTGTTATAGTTACCCTGAAATATTTTTTTTTAAACTTTATTTGTTTATTTGCTTTGGTGTTTGCCTGGAACTGGAACTACAGACAGTTGTCAGCTGCCATGTGGGTGCTGGGAATCGAACCCGGGTCCTCTGGAAGAGCAGAGGGTGCTCTTAACCGCTGAGCCATCTCTCCAGCCCCCACCCTGAAATATTTAATGCAATTTCCAGTTATTATAAAGGGTGATGTTTCCCTTATTTCTTTTTGAAGCCTATTATCTTTAATGTATAGGAGGGCTACAAATTATTTTGAATTAATCTAGTATCTTACTACATTGCTGAAGGTGTTTATTAGCTGTAGAAGTTCCCTGGTAGAACTTTGTGGATCATTTATTTATACTATCATATCATCCGCAAATAGATAGTTTCTCTTCTTTTCCAATTTGTAGCTCCTTTCATTGTCTTATTGCTTTAGCTAAGACTTTGAGAACTATATTGAATAGATAAGGGGAGAGAGGACAGCCTTGTCTAGTTTTTTATTTTAGTGGCATTGCATTGAGTATTTCTCCATTTAGTTTGATGTTGGCTGTCAGCTTCTTGTAAATCGCCTTTATTATATTCAGATATTTTCCCTGTATTCCTGATCCCTCCAGAGCTTTTATCATAAAGGAGTGTGGGTTATTGTCAAAGGCTTTTTTAGCATCTAAGGACATAATTATTTGCGTTTTTTCTTCAGTTTGCTTATGTGATGGATGACATTTACGGTTTTTCATATGTTGAACCATCCCTGCATTTCTGGGATGAAGCCTACTTGATCTTGGTAGATAGTATTTTTTTATATATATATATTGCTGTACACAGTTTGCCAGAATTTTGTTGAGAATTTTTGCATCAATATTCGTGAGGAAAACTGGTCTGTAATTGTCTTTCTTTTTTGTATCTTTGAGTGGCTTGGGTATTGGGGATAATTGTGGCCTCATAAAAAGAGTTTGATAATATTCCTCCAGTTTCTACTGTATGAAGTTAAAGGAGTATTGGTAGTAGTTCTTTTTTAAATGTCTGGTAGAATTCTGCACTGAAACCATCTGGACCTGGGCTTTTTTTTTTTTTTTCCCTTGGGAGGCTTTTAATGGCAACTTTAATTTTCTTAAGGGTAGTAGGTCTGTTTAACTATTTAATCTGGTCTTGATTTAATTTTGTAAATGCTGCCTGTCAAAAAAGCTATCCATTTCTGCTAGGTTTTCCATTTTTGTGGAGTATAGCTTTTCAAAGTATGACCTGATATTTCTCTGAATTTCCAGGGGGATCTGTCGTTATGTCCCCCTTTTCATTTCTGATTTTGTGGATTTGGATACTCTCTATCTTTGCTTTTTAATTATTTTGGATAATAGTTTATCTATCTTGTTGACTTTCTCAAAGAACCAACTCTTTGATTTATTGATTCTTTGTATTGTTCTTTTTGTTTCAGTTGTATTGATTTCAGCTCTAAGTTTCATTATTTCCTGCTGTCTATTCCTTTGAGGTGAGTTTGCTTCTAATTGTTCTAAGATTTTCAGCTGTGCTCTTAGTTCTCTAGTGTGGGATTTCTCTAGGTTTCTCATATAGGCATCTAGTGCTATAAATTCTCCTCTTAACACTGCTTCTATTGTGTCCCATAAGTTCGGGTATGTTGTGGATTCATTTTCATTGAATTCTAGGAAGTCTTTGATTTTTTTTTAACTTCTTCCTTGCCCCAGAGGTGTTTCAATTGAGAGATGTTCAGTTTCCATGAATTTGTAGGCTTTCTGTGATTTTTGTTGTTGTTGAACTCCAACTTTAGAGCATGGTGGTCTGATATGATATAAGGAGTTGTTTCCATTTTCTTTCATCTATTGATATTTGCTTTATGACCGAGTATGTGGTCAATTTTAGAGAATGTTCCATGGGGGTGCTGAGAAATATGTATATTCCTTTATGCTTGAGTAGAAGGTCCTGTATATATTTATTAAGTCTTTTAGGGTCATAACATCTGTTAGATCCCTTATTTCTTATTGAGTTTCTATCTGGTAGACATATCCTTTTTGTGAGAGTAGGGTACTGAAGTCTTCCACTATTAATTTGTGATGTTTGACATGAGCTTTAGTAGTGTGTCTTTTACATGTATAGGTGTCCTTGTGTTGGGAGCATAAATATTCAGAATTCAGACTTCATCTTGGTGGATTTTCCTGAGATGAATTTGTAATGTCTGTCCTGGTCTCTTTTTATTGCTTTTAGCTTGAAGTCTAATTTGTTAGATATTAAGATGGCTACACTAGCTTGTTTCTTAGGACCTTTTGATGGGAAAGTCTTTTCCAACCCTTTACTCAGAGCCTGTGTCTGTCTTTTAAGTTGAGGTGTGTTTCTTGTATGCAGCAGGATAGCTTCTGTTTTGGTATCCATTGTGATAGGGTGTGTCTTTTTATAAATAGGTGAATTGAGTCCATTGATATTAAGGTCTATGTCGCGCCCAACCTCGCCAGCAAGGAAGAAGCGACTCAGGATTCTTCTCTCCAGCCGTTTATTCAGGACCTGTGCACAGTCTTCTGACTTCTGACTTCCGACCCCGGGGGGGGGAAGCCCGCTCGTGGCTAAATACCCTCTGGGCCTCCAACCCCAGTAAGCTACGTGGACATCGCCCATAGGTCCTAGGACGCAGGAAGCAAGCCATCATCCTCGCCTACAGCCAAAAAAGGAGTTGTTTACTCCCAAGAGCACTAGCCCTTGGGAGGGCTGAAGGTGGAAACCGGCGCCATCTTTAGAGCGCGGTACAATGCTCCCTACAGGTCTATTAATGACCAATAATTGTGATTGTTATTTTTGATGGTAGCTTGTGTGTTTCTCCCTTCTTTGGGCTTTTTGCTGTGGAATTATTGATTGCTTGTGATTTCAAGGATGTATCTAGGTTCACCCTTGGGTTGGAGTTTTCCCTCTAGTGCTTTCTTTTGGGACAGATTTGTGGATAGGTAATGTTTAAAACTGGCTTTGTTATGAAATATCTTGTTTACTCCATCTATGGTGATTGATAGCTTTGCTGGGTATAATAGTCTAGGCTGGCATCCATGCACTTTTAGTGTCTGATAATGTCTGACGAGGACCTTCTTGCTTTCATTGTTTCCATTGAATAGTCTGATGTTATTCTGATGGGTCTGCCTTTATAGCTAAGTTGGCCCTTTCTCTTTGCAGCTCTTAGTATTTTTTCTTTGTTCTATAGGTTTACTGGCTTGATTATTATGTGGCATGCAGACTTTTTTCAGGAGGTTTAATCTATTTGGTGTTCTGTATTATTCTTGTATCTTTATAGGCATGTCCATCTTTAGATTGGAAAAGTTTTTGTCTATGATTTTATTGAATATATTATCTGTACCTTTGAGCTGGTATTCTTCCTCTTCTTTTATTCTAATTATTCTCAGGTTTGGTCCTTTCATGGTGTTCCAAATTTTCTAGACATTTGTTCTCATGGCTTTTTTGGTTTTAGTGTTTTCTTTGATGTATCTATTTCCACTATTTTATTTTTCACTCCAGAGATTCTCTTCTCTGTCTCTTGGATTCTGTTGTTTATGCTTATATCTGTAGTTCTGGTTCATTTCTTCAGATTTTCTATTTCCAGCTTTGCCTCATTTTGTGCCTTCTCTGTTGCTTCTATTTCAATTTTTAATTCCTGGAATGTTTCTTTTACCTGTTTTTTTTTTCTTTCAGGGATTTGTTAATCTCTTCCAACTTTTTGTTTGTATTTTTTTCTATTTCTTTAAGGAATTTTTTTGTAATCCCTTTTACATATTATATAATGTTTATAAAGTTGTTTTTAAGGTTGTTTCCTTTTCATTGATACTTTCAGGTTTTGGAGTTGCAGAATCACCACCTTCTTCTTCTGGTGGTGCCTTGTTGTTCTTTATATTGTTACATGTATTCTTGTACTGGCAACTGCCCACTACTTCCTTGGTTCATTCTTCGTTCATTGCTATTACTCAATTGTGGGCTGTGAGTTGTGTGTCTCCAGCTGCCATAGGATTCACTTTTAGTCTGCTCTTAGTTTACTTTAAGTCAGCTTTCTTAGTCTGCTTGCTCTCTTACTCTGCTCTGGACATGGGTGCTACAGGATCTTCAGCTGTCCTTGTATAAAGATGCATTTTACTTTTGAGATTGGTTTGGGCTGACCTTCCTGCTGTGTGTTTCTGGGAATTACTGGGGGGGGTCTCCCAGATTTGTTTGGTTTAGGGCAGGGCTGGGTATAGATTTGGGACTGTGTCCCCAGCTTCAAAGATAAGATCTCTGGTTGGCCTAGGGCTTGGGGTGTGCTCACCTCTTGCTGTGCTCTAAACAAGGACACTATGGAATCTCCAGATATTCATGTGTAATCAACTACTTGAATTTTAATGATTTCTATTTCACTTTGGGTTATAGGTCAGTTTAAATTGCTTATCTGGTCTTGATTTAACATTAGTACTATACCAACATTAATAACATAGTTGGTACCTCTTGAGAAAATAATTAATTTCTTTTTATTTTTCATATTGATAGACTGTAAGTTTTTAAAGTATGTCCTTATAATTTTCTGGATTTCCTTTGTGCCTACTGTTATATTCTCCTTTTTCTTTGAAACTTTATTAATTTGAATATTCTCTCTACCATTGAGTTACTTTGGATAGAATTTTTATGTCTTCTTGATTTTCTCAAAGAAGCAACTTGTTTCATTTATTTTTTAACTTATTCTCTGTTTCTCTTTTGATTACAGACACCTGTTTGATTTTTATCCTTGAGTGTGACTAATTATTTTTATCTAGAGCTCTTACGTGTGTTGTTAAGTTACTACTATGAGATATCTCCAGTTTTATATGTAAGTAGTTAGTCCTATGAGCATTACTATTAACACCACTTTCATGTGTCCCATAAGTTTTGATGTGTTGTGTGTTAATTTTCAGTGAATTCTAGAAAGTCTTTAATTTCTTTATTGATTACTGTCTTGATCCATTTTTTTTCATTCAGTAGAAAGTTGTTCAGTTTCCATTTGTTTGTAATCTTTCTGTTCTTGTTGATATCCAGTTTTAATTTATAGCAGTCTGATGAGATGCAGGGAGTTACTTCATTTTTTTCTGTATATATTGAGACTTGCTTTGTATCTAAATATGGGGTCAATTTTGGAGAAAGTTCAGTGAGGTGCTAAAAAGGAAGTATATTCTTGTATTTCAGTAGAATGCTCTGAAATATCTGTTAGGTTCATTTGGTTTATACTCTTAGTTAGCTACAGTATTTCTCTGTTTACTTTTTGTCTGGATGACTTGTTCATTGGTCATTGTGAGGTATTGAAAACTCTCACTCTCAGGCAAAAATCAATGTGTAATTTAAGCTGTAGTAGTGTTTCTTTTACAAAAGTCGATGCCTTTGTTGTTGGCGTATAGATGTTAATAAGAGAAATGTAACCATTTTGAATTTTTCTTTGTTGAGTATAACGTGTCTTTTCCATCTCTTTTGATTCATTTTTAATTTAATTCTATTTTATTAGGTATTAAAACTAGTACAACAGTTTTCTTTTAAGTTAATTTTCTTAGAATATCTTTTTTCAACTCTTTACCTTCAGAAAATGTTGAGACATGTTGCTTGAATGCAGCAGGACTGTTCCCCATTTCTGCATCAATCTGTTTATCTGTGCTTTTTTATTATGAAATTAGGACATTGTTTCTGCTGATGGTGGTGGTAGTCGTGATGGTTATGGTGGTTGTGTGTGTGTGTGTGTTACTATGTGTGCTTTTCTCTTTGGTTTTTCTGTCTTGATATTATTTATTTCCTAGGTTTCACAGTAATTAAGCTCTTAGGTTTAGAATTTTCTTCCTAGAATCTTTTGTAGGGCTCAGTTTATAAGTTGATATTTTTAAAATTTGACTTTATCATGGAATATCTTAATTTCTCCTTTGATTGTGATTGAAAGTTTTGCTGAGTATAGTTTTATAGGTATCTGTGGTCTTCTAGAGTCTGTAACACATCTGTCTAGACCCTTCTGACTTTCAGAGTCTTCACTGAGAAGTCATTTGGAATTCTGATAGGTCTACCTTTTTATGTTACTTTCAGGCTTTAGTATTCATTCTTTGATTTTCATGTTTACTATTTTTTATTCTGTGATTAAGGGACTTTCTTTTCTGGTCGAATCTATTTGGTGTTCTAAATTCTTCTTGAACTTTTATAGGGATCTCTTTTTTTAGGTTGGAATAATTTTCTTTTGTGATTTTGTTAAAAAATATTTTGTGGGCTGGAGAGATGGCTCAGCCATTAAAGGCTAGGTTCACAACCAAAAAATATTTTATGGGCTGGAGAGATGCTCAGCTGTTAAAGGCTAGGTTCACAACCAAAAAATATTTCATGTGTCATAGAGTTTTGATTCTCCTTCTTCCTCTATTCCTTTGAATCTTAGGTTTGGTCTTTTTACATTGTCCCAGAGTTCCTAGATGATTTGTGTGTGGGATTTTCTAGATTATTATTTTTTGACCATTATATCCACTTATCCTATCATATCTTCAATGCCTAAAGTCTTTCTTCATTCTCATACTTTGTACTGAAGCTTGTCTTGGCAATTCCTGCTCATATTCTTAATATTTTTTATTTCTGGAATTCTCTCAGATTTTGTTTTCTCTAATACTTCTATTTTCATTTTCAGTTCTGGATCAGTTTTATTCATATCCTTCAACTGTTTGTTTGGTTTTTCTTGCCTTTATTTAAGAGATTTATTTTTGTGTGTTTTCCTAGTTTTCTTTGATGGATTTATTCATTTCTTCCAATTGTTTGCTCATGTTTTTCTTCATCTGTTTAAAGGATTTTTTGGTTTCTCTTTAATGACATTTATTATTTTCATTTGGTTTTGATGTTCTTCAAGTTCTTCGGCTGTGTTGAAGACCTACTGTGGTAGGATAGATGGGTTCCAGTGAAGACATACTGCCCTGGCTGCTACTGATTCTCTCTTAATCTGGTCTAAGCACCTAAAGTTGTTGTGATTATAGGTCCAGGTGATGGTTTGGGGGTTTTCTTCATGGAGTGAACAGTTTGTTTTATGGTTTTCATTTCCTATCTGGATGTTTAGAGATTATGTTGATTTATGTTATCTGTTTTTGTTTATTTGTTCATTTGTTTGTTTTGTTTTTGATAATTTGTTCTCCTTGTGTGTTCATGGAGAATGCTTGCTGGTATTTGAAGGTTGGCACTGAGAGATGGTCAGTTGCAGCTCTAAAGGTGACCCTGAAGATTAGATCTGGGGAACAAAGATATTAGATAAGGTCTTCAGGCAATCTGCCTGGTCATCTGGCAGGTGTGGCCTGCAATTGTGCAGGAGTATGCATGTCCAAGTTTGGTGCTGGGATACAGCAAAGAACAGATTAGCAGAAGCCCAGAACTGATGATCTGTCAAATTCTCAGAAAGCATGAGCATGAGGAAGGATGGCTGCAGATGATTTTCTGTTGTAGCACTCTGAGAGACCCTAAGAATTGGGTCTGAGGAAGCAGAGTGAGGAGAAGATCCACAGGCAACCTATCTGGTCTTCCATTACTCTACATATTTTTGAAGAACAGGATACTGGCTTTTCATGGTATGATTACATTCTATATAAAAATGATTATATTGCTAATATTTCAGAATTTGAAGAGTATATATTGCAGATTATTTTAAGCTTAAACTAATACCTTCTTTGCCTCAATTCCCAGTAAATGTATTAAAGCCTTCATTCATTTCAAGAAGTAACAAATCTATTTGACAAAAATTTTAAATCACTGAAGAAAGAAATTGAAGAAGTTATCAGAAAATGGAAAGCTCTCCCATGTTCCTTGATAGGTAGGATCAACATAGTCAAAATGGCAATTCTACCAAAGGCAATCTACAGATTCAATGCACTGGCCATCAAAATCCCAACACAATATTTTATGGACCTGGAAAGAACAATACTCAACTTTATTTGGAATAACAGAAAATCAGGATTGCCAAAACAATTTGGCTCAATGAAGGAACCTCAGGAGGCATCACCATCCCCAACTTAAAGTTATACTATAGCTATATACTATAGCTATAGTATATATATATATATATATACTATATATATAT
The DNA here is from genome assembly GCA_004025045.1 of Sigmodon hispidus. NCBI lineage: Eukaryota > Metazoa > Chordata > Mammalia > Rodentia > Cricetidae > Sigmodon > Sigmodon hispidus. Next base: position 167,744 of record PVIH01002348.1, on the reverse strand, counting down.
ATACTATATATATATATACTATAGAGCTACAGTAATAAAAACAGCCTGGTACTGGCATAAAAACAGACTTGTGGATACATGCAATTGAATTGAAGATCTCAACATTAACCCAAAAACCTATGAACACCTGACCTTTGACAAAGAGGCCCAAAATGCTCAGTGGAAAAAAGATAGTAATTTTAACAAATGGTGTCGACACAGCTGGATGGTAGTATGCAGAAAAACGCAAATAGATCCAAGCCTATCACCCTGCACAAAACTCAAATCCACATGGATCAAAGACTTCAACATAAACCCAGCCACTCTGAAATTGACAGAAAAGAAAGTGGGAAATACCCTCCAATGAATTGACACAAGCGACCATTTCCTAAAGATAACACCAGTGGCACAGACACTAAGAACAACAATCAATAAGTGGGACCTCCTGAAACTGAGAAGCTTCTGTAAAGCCAAGAACACTGTCAATAGGACAAAATGACAACCTTCTGAATGGGGAAAGATTTTCACCAACCCTACAAGTGATAGAGGACTGATCTCTAAAATATATAATGAACTCAAAAAACTAGAGCCCAAAACCTTGAATAACCCAATCAGAAAATGGGGTCCAGAGCTAAAAAGGGAATTCTCAGCAGAAGAATTACAAATGGCTCAAAGGCACTTGAAAAAGTGCTCATCATCTTTAGCCATCAGAGAAATGCAAATCAAAACAACTTTGAGATACCACCTGACACCTGTTAGATTGACTAAGATAAAAGACACAAATGACAGCCTATGTTGGAGAGGATGTGGTGCAAGGGGAACACTCCTCCATTGTTGGTGGGAGTGTAAGCTTGTTCAGCCACTCTGGAATGCAGTATGACAGTTTTCAGAAAATTGGGAATCAATCTCCCCAAGGATTCAGCAATATCACTATTGGCCATATACCCTAAAATGCACATTAGCACTCCAAAGGCATTAGCTCAACTATGTTCATAGCAGAATTATTTGTAATAGCAAGAACCTGGAAACAACCTAGATGCCCCTCACCTGAAGAATGGATTAACAAACTGTGGTACATCTACAGAATGGAGTACTACTCAGCAGTAAGAAAAAATGATATCCTAAAATTTGCAGGCAAATGGATGGATTTGGAGAATATCCTCCTGAGCGAGGTTCTCAAACCCAGAAATATAAGCAGTGGATGTTCTCACTCATTAGTGGACTTTAAACACAAAGCAAAAAGCAAAGCATGTCCAAGCTGTAAACCACAACCACTAAACAGCTTGGGATTTGAAACACCTTGCAATGACACCATGGATCCCACTCCCTCTAGAGGAACACCTGACTCAGTCTTGATGTTGGGGGGAGGAAACTGGATCTTCCAGGAGTGGATGCTGAACTGAGCAATATTGGGACCTTGGGACCTCCTATCCATGCTGGGGAAGAGATGGGGAGATGTGGAGAAGAGAGAGTGACCTGAGGGGTTGTAGGGGGAAGGGACCTTGTATAAGAATATACATGGATAGAAAATGTGACTTTATTCATAATAAGAAAAAAAAGAAAGAGAAAAAAAAAAGAAAAGGAAAGGCTCCCTTGTATATAGGGTTGACATCATGAATAGTAGTTTTTCCATGAATGATATGGCCAATAAAAAGAATCAGTGAAATGCAAAGTAGATTGATTTAGGAAATCTTAAAAAGGCAATCAGTGGATTCTTCAGTCAGTATTCTAAAGTCAAACAAGAAAAACATAGCTTTATTCTTTACAATAAATTATGTTCATATTTTCTCATTAATGGCGAAAATTACTAATGCATTAAAAACTGGTGAATCTTACAATACAGTTTGCACAATAAGATTTTATAGAGAGAAATACACATAAATAACTTCAGCAAGATCTAACTTACACTTAGAATATTGGTGAGTCAATTTTAATTTCAACTGAAATACCAAATAATTTAATAACTTTGAAAGAATTTGCAAGGTTATCAAAATGACTCCTCATGGGTAACCAAATAATTGCTGTTTATCAATGCCTACAATCAATATTTTACTTAAGTAATGTGGATTTTGGTATATTTTTATACTCTAAATAGAATTTTTAAAGTAAAAATGTGTGTTTAGTGATTTAAAGTACAATTTGTATATATGACAGAAACATATTTACATTAGAAAACTCTCACAAATTACTTGTACATAAAAAGTTATGCTAATACCCAGTTAGGGTGAATACACTTGGGTGATACTGAATATTTTTGTAGGAATCTTTTTTCACAGAACTTAATCCTCAATTGTGTTTCATTACTTACTGTAACTCTTGAGGCAATGTCTTATGCTAATATTTGCAAATTACTCATATAGTGAGGTCTGATGACTTTTAATGACTTATTTGTAGCAAACATTGACATCCAAATTGGCTCACTAGCATAGCTAAAGCCCCAACTGTGCAAACGCAACAAATCTCTTTCCAAGAGATCTTGTACTCTTTCAAAATGAGCCAAACATGTCAAATACATTATGTGCAATAGTTGTTTCAAGAGGTTTGCAAACAGAAAAACTCATTTTAAATTGCCATCTTTGTTAAACCGGGAGCTGTGGACAGTTTGCAACTTCTGTAGATCTATCAAGCTGAATAGTAAATGTTAGAAGTGAAGCAGTTTTAATTTCTTAAATCACTTGATCAAGAATATCAACAAACTTGTCATTTATTCTTCTGCAGACAATGTTGTTAGATAAGGAAAAATCACACTCAATTACATACCAAATTCATTTCTGATTATAAGTCAAATAATGTCTTTGGCCACTGGTAACAGTAAATCCACAGCAGTTGTGTGAGTCATCATCACAGCTGTAGGGCTTCAGGGTGATACAATAGCTGCCACATTCTGTTTATGGTATTTGCCATAAGGGTTGAGTCTGGCCTTACTGAGTCTGCCCGTTTTGTTTCTCAGACAGTGGGCATGCTCAGCAGCACAGCTGAGATGCTTGCTATCAAATGATGTTTTGGTCTGTTCAGCAGCATAGATTCACCATAGAACTTCACAACAAATAACACATTGCAGTTGCCTAATTCTTGCTGTGATTATTGAGGTAAAACTGTATTGTAAAATGCTTCATCTTATTTTCCTTTCTTAACTTTCTCCTTTACATCATCTATTGGCATAGGTTCAAAAGAATATGTAACAATAATATATATAAACGGTGATACATGGCATACTTTAGTCAATAGCATTCACTGACATTTCCTATGATTTACAATTATGTGTATTGTTTTCTTCATACCTCCAACTATCACAATGAGGGGAGATTCACATCAGCTACACCTGAATATACAAAGACAGGTCAGCATCAGATTAAGTTCCCATGGTACAGATTTTTTTCCACATAGTTAATAATTTTACAGTATATGACTTCACATTTACCCAGTAATTATAATCCATGAAGTGTTATTTTTCCCTAAACACTGTTGCTTTCAGCACAGTAGCTTCTCTCTACTACACATAATGACTACACATCAGTGAATGCTATGCATGAGTACATCTGTTTATTTAGTATGTATATGATAAAGTTGGTTTAATGATCATCAAGCAGGGTACTTATATATGGTCATATCAGCATGTGGAGAGACCTGCCTAGAGACATAGGTAGGAGATGTGTCTCAGTTCCTACAACCATATGAAATATGTTTTCTCATGGTCTAGGTGACCCTTGTGAAAGAGTCACTTGACTCCAGAAGGATTAGTGAATGTTCATCGTAGGGATAGTAGAACAGATTTGTCTTGATTAGATTTTTCTATCTATGATAATACACTTGACTCAAAGGAACTATGTAGGAAGAGAGTTTATTTTAAAGTTGTAGTCCAATGTGAAAAGAACATAAAGAAAGGATCTTACCTTACAAATCTATAGGTAAGAACTGAAGCAAAAGTAAGGAAAGAACATTCCTTTACTGGCTTGTTCCTTATAGCTTGCTTAGTCTGTTTTCATGTGACATCCAGGACCATCTTCTCAGAGATGGTACTATCCCTGGTTATCTGGAACCTTTTACACCAATCATTAATCAATAAGTCACTCCACAGACTCACCTAGAGGCCAAATTTGTGGAAGAATTTTCTCAATTAAGATTTCCTACTCTCAGATATGTCTAAGCTCTTGTATAACTACCAACTTCCCACAGAATATGTAATATGAAAGAGGACTGATGAAATACTAGGAATTGCAAATTTAAGATAGGATAAAACAGCTTGGCATGATTCTGTCCTGCGTGTCTGTTCTCAGGAGCAGCAGGCAGTTTCCTCCGTCCAACTTCTCTAACGCCGTAGTACGCATCCCCACCTCATGGAAGACTCGATGGATATGGACATGAGCCCTCTTAGGCCTCAGAACTACCTTTTCGGTTGTGAACTGAAAGCTGACAAAGATTATCACTTTAAGGTGGATAATGATGAGAATGAGCACCAGTTATCACTAGAACGGTCAGTTTAGGGGCAGGGGCAAAAGATGAATTACACATCGTAGAGGCAGAGGCAATGAACTACGAAGGCAGTCCAATTAAAGTAACACTGGCAACTTTGAATATGTCTGTACAACCAACAGTTTCTCTTGGGGGCTTTGAAATTACACCACCTGTGGTCTTGAGTTTGAAGTGTGGTTCAGGGCCCGTGCACATTAGTGGACAACACTTAGTAGCTGTAGAGGAAGATGCAGAGTCAGAAGATGAAGATGAGGAGGATGTAAAACTCTTATGTCTGGAAAGCGATCTGCTCCTGGAGGTGGTAACAAAGTTCCACAGAAAAAAGTAAAACTGGACAAGGATGATGAAGATGACGATGAAGATGATGATGATGATGATGATGATTTTGATGATGAGGAAGCTGAAGAAAAAGTTCCAGTGAAGAAAGCTGTATGAGATACCCCAGCCAAAAACTCACAAAAGTCAAACCAAAATGGAAAAGACTTAAAACCATCCACACCAAGATCAAAGGGTCAAGAGTCTTTCAAAAAACAGGAAAAAAAAACTCCAAAAACACCAAAAGGACCTAGTTCTGTAGAAGACATTAAGGCAAAAATGCAAGCAAGCATAGAGAAAGGTGGTTCTCTTCTCAAAGTGGAAGCCAAGTTCATTAATTATGTGAAGAATTGCTTCCGGATGACTGACCAGGAGGCTATTCAAGATCTCTGGCAGAGGAGGAAGTCTCTTTAAGAAAATGGTTTAAACAGTTTGAAAGATTTCGTCTTACTTAATTTCTGTAACAGTTGATATCTGGTTGTCCTTTTTATAATGCAAAGTGAGAACTTTCCCTACTGTGTTTGATAAATGTTGTCCAGGTTCCATTGCCAAGAATGTTGTCTAAAATGCCTATTTAGTTTTCAGGGATGGAGCTCTCCACCCTTTACTTGGTTTTTAAGTATGTATGGAATGTTATGATAGGACATAGTAATAGTGGTGGTCACATGTGAAAATGGTAGGGAGACACATATACATGTGAAATAAACTCAGTATTTTAATAAAGTAAGAAAAATAGGATAAAACAGAGTTGTGAGAGAAGAAGGAGGGTGTAGGTATATATAAAAAAACAAATGATATATGAGAACCACTATAAACCCAATTAGTTTATAAATAATACAAAACAGTTTTAAAAAGGATTTTCTAAAATTTCATTTGATTTTTTTAAACAGTTTTTATATTGTAAAATATTGGTGACAAAATTAAGCTTCTATCCATATTAAGCAAGCATTTTGCTGACATTAATTACATTTACATTTTTCCGTGTCTGTTAAGAGTTTGGGACAAATGATTCACACATGTTTAAGCATGTAAAATGTATGTCACCTGTGTTGTAATTATTTCAAGTTTCTTTCTTTGTGTCTGTTACTAGGATTTTCAGGGAGTCATCCCCAATCAAACCTGATCACTATCAACCTGGAATGAATTCAGTATGCTTTCACTTCCTGTGGAAACAAGAACACAACTTCTTCCCCAAAGCAGTACATTTTTTCAGTTCCATTTTAAATTTAAGGCATTCTTAAAGATTCTAGGTTGGCTTATTTCAGCAGTCTCTTTCACAATCCCATGTCTGCCAGAAACTGTCATTTATTTATCAACAATAAAAAAATTCAAAAACAACACAATAACATAGAAGATCTAGACTGTCCTGTAAAGAGATTTCTCATCTCTACATGGCTTGGTTTATTGTTTTTGTTTTTTTTTTTAAGTATTATTATTTTACTTTTTTTTAAGACTTTACTGTAGTATTTATTAAAGTATTTTTTTACAACTGTCTATGCTCTTTTTCTTCTTTTTCTTACCCTACTCACAGAGTTAAACACATTGTAAACTTTTTAGTTTTTTTTAATCTGAACTTTTTTCACTGCATATCTATAACCTTTTCTGTCTGCATAAGTTAAATATTAAACTACCATACATCTTAACTCATGGAATGCTGATGGCTGCCTCTAAGTTTCATCTAAGTACCCTGAGTACCTGGCCTCATAGCACAGGTACTTACAAAAACCATGTTTGTTGCCCCAGCTTGGGAAGTTTTGGGGTCCAAACTACTGTAAGTGTTTCTGCTTAGCTTCATGCCACCAAATAACATCATGTTCACTGCCCATAATCCCACTTAAATACTCTATCAGAAAAAAGTTATAAGAATGTAAAGGTCAAATAATTATGGGGAGCCCAGTTCCTGTACATATACCTAAAAAAAATTCCTACTCCAATGGTTCAGAAAATATCAAGGTAGAAAGTGCCAAATTCTTTAATGTAGTAAAATAAATTAAAAGATCTACAAAGAAAATTAATAATATAATGATATGTCTAGATACACCAGCAAATAGGTTTGGAAATTAGTTGAGTCAATTATGCTTCCAAATAATCATCACATATTGGTAAACATGGTGAGATTGTTGGGAAAACTCAAATGTGCTAATATTTCTGAGAAACTATGAGATATAATTCCATTTTAATATTATTAAGGAAAAGAGATGGCATTCATGAGTTATATTAATAGCCACAAAGGAAAATATTGACAGGTATGTAGAATGTATAGAAGTAGCAGAAAATCTAACATTCTACTGGAAATAATTAGGCTTCAACAAGTCAACTATGTAACTCTTCAAGAAGCTTAATATATTTCAAAGAAAATTAACTAACCCATGGATGATTCAAAGGAGTAAGGGCTATAAGGTAAAAACATGTGCTTTACCTTTTAGGGTTGCTCTAAGTATATTTTTAAAAACACATTTAATTTGTAACATTTATTAGCATTCCAAGTATCTGGAAAAACACAAAGGTGGATATAAATACAGTTTTAAATATTAAAATTTTGAGTATATCCCCTTTTACTTTCTAAAGCAAGATCCAATGCCAAGATTAAACTTTCTTCCTACAGACTTTCTTCAGAGCACTAACAAAATCCCTGTTCCTCAGGCTGTAGATGAAGGGATTCAGCATGGGGGTGACGACAGTGTACATTAGTGTGGCCATGATGCCATTGCTGGGAGAGTGTGACACAGCAGAAGCAAGGTACTCCCAAATGCCTGTCCCATAAAATAAGCAGACAACACACAGGTGAGACCCACAGGTGGAGAAGACTTTATACTGTCCACTTGATGAAGAGATTTTCATAATGGAGGAAAATATTTTGTAGTAGGAATAAAAGATTCCCAAGACAGGAAGAAAACCAAATATGGCACCAACAAAATATGTCACTAAGTTTTTGGTTAAAGTACCAGAACAGGAAATATTAAGAACTTGAGAAGGGTGACAAAAGAAATTAGAAATTTCTATACTATTAAAGTAGGTAGATTGTAAAATAATTAAATTATGCAACTGAGAGCCAACAAGGCTAATAAAGTAAGATATCAAAACTAGAAAAACACAGAACTGAGGTTTCATAATGAGTCTATAATGCAGGGGATGACAGATGGCCACATACCTGTCATAGGCCATGGCAGTCAGAAGCATGTCATCCATAACTAGAAAGAGTATAAAAAGAGACATTTGTGTCAGGCAGCCTACACAAGTGATGACATCACTGTGTGTCTGAATGTTCACAATCAACTTTGGGATTGTGGTAGAGATAAAACAGATGTCAACAAAGGACAGATTGGCAAGAAAAAAGTACATAGGTGTATGGAGGTGGGAATCATTAGTGACGGCCAGGATGATGAGCAGGTTCCCAAGCACTGTGACCAGGTACATGAACAAGAACAGTCCGAAGAGAATGGGCTGCACATCTGGATCTCCTGAGAGATTCATGAAATGGAATTCTGAATCACATGTTATGTTTTGATTTATTATAATCCTTGGTTGCCTTTTAAAATAGAGAAGTAAGCACAAATCAGGTTTCAAGAATATTCATATATATGTATATATATATATAGCTTATGTTCAAGTATCTGTAAGGCAATGGTCCAAACTATGTTCAAAATATGCAGTAATATTTCTGAGTTACAGTAATCTAACTTCTGAAACTATGACTATTTTCATTTGTATCCAAGTACGTCTACATGTACAACTTTAAATATAAGAAATTGGACAAATGTTGGAAAACTAAAAATCTATGGTCATAGTAAAATATAGACCATTCAAAATACAGACATTAAGAATCATCATTTCCTTTTGATGAAGTTGAAAAGTAGTTGAATTAACTATATTGTCAGGTAACCCAATTTCAAAAAGAAAACATGATCACACATTCTCCCTTGTCTACGGATGGTAGCCCATAATGTATATGTGTATATATTTTTAAAGCTGTACTTGTAGCTAAAATCTGTAGTTCTAGGAAGGAGGCCAAGTGTAGGAAATAACATGAGGAAAAAGAATGGAGAGCAGGCAAAGGACATGTGGCATAAACAGCAACACAGTATGATCTGAGATGCTACAAGGAACTGAAGGTAGTGGAGTCTGAGGAGATGGAGGAAATAATTACCATGAGACAAGTTTTATTTGAGTGTGTCACAATGCTATTCTATGCTAATCACGAAAATTTTAAAAATAATTTATATATCGCATATGTTCTAAGAAAATGATGTAATAAGAAAATGATGTAAGCTCACTGGCCCTTGCTTCTTCTCCTCCACCTTATTTACTCTATGAATTTTTTAAGACACACATTTTATTTACAGACCATGCTGGCCTAGAAGTATGTTTACCAAATATTTAATGTATTTTTTTAGTGGCCTAATTATACTAAAACATGGCTATAAGTCTTTCACTCAAGTACTTTTTACCTAAGTCAAACAGTTTAATGAACAGTTATTACTTGTGACAAATCTCATTTAGCTAGTGGGTCTGTATTATTAAGAAATTCTTTAAAATTTATCTGTGACCATTCATGTCACATGAGTGATGATTTCTAAATAAGACATATGTTGTTAGTAGAAATTATCTGGTGTTGAACAACATATGACTATATAATATTACTAGTAGTGATCAACATTCACTTTTCAGACTGAAAAAGCCATTGTATCTACTCATATCATCTCAATCATGAAATGCAACAAAAATAACATACATTTTTTATTTGTTTTTATTTTTACAAACTAATCCAGATAGGAAAATGACAATATAAAACAATCTCTATTATGGGGATTATAATTACACTATTTCTTTTTTTCTTGTTTTGTTTTTTTAAATTAAAACATTTATTTATTATGTATACAGTATACAGCACCAGATCTCACTATAGATGGGTGTGAGCCACCATGTGGTTGCTGGGAATTGAACTCAGGACCTCTGGAAGAATAGTCAGTGCTCTTAACCTCTGAGCCATCTCTCCAGCCCTACACTATTTCTTAAAATATCTGGAGTAGTTAAAAATATTATAACACTTTATGTTTTTTAACTCTATAGTAATACAGATATAGTATTACTATAACATATAATAATTACCAAAAAGATAATTTATCACTACTGGAAAATTAAACCAATAGAATGAAAAATAAGCATATAGCTTATCATTTCACTAAAGGTCCGATAGAAAATGATGTTAAGGTGACTCTGTTCTGCTTACAGGATTATTTGTGCTATGTAACAAATAGTTTAGAATAATCTTATTTTCTTTTCCAGTTGGTTAAACATCAAGAGGTAGAATATTGTAGCCACAATGGAATCTGTAAGTTTTCTTTTATCTCACCACAACTAAGAATAGGAACATAAAAATCCTCATAACTGTGGTTGTTTTATATGATCATTCTCCTACATGGGGGTTCAGAATGACAAATTAATAATTACTATAATTCAATCAAAAATGTCCCTCAGTACTTACTGGGTTGGGCTTCTTTCTTCCTGGGCCATAACAATGGAGTTTAGATATGAAGAGCTCTCCATTTCTTGTGTCCGGTGTTTTAGTCAATCTCTGTCCTAAAGACTATTATAATTACAAAGAGGGACTTCTCAATGCAGAGAGTCATGGCTGAAGAAACACAGATATTCATAACTATTTGAGCTTCTGAGCAGAATAACTATCAAAGCTACTTATTGTCTAGCTATGGTCCATAAAATATCACTCATGGAGCTCATTACCAAAATTGGCCAGTGTTCTCCCAGTCTCTAAGGAGTGGTTGCAATTAATAAAGAAAGAAAAAATATCTTTCTATATATAGGTTTTGGATTATTCCTCTATTATATAGTAGTTAGATATATATTTTATATATAATTAATAATATATAAATATGTTTTATATCATATATAATATATTATTTATATGATTTATAATCAATATCTTTGCTTAAAAAATTTTTCTTTTAATTCTATAACATCTATGCAAATTAGATAGTGTCTTCCCCAAAGTTTCATAGCATGAAAGTCAATGTATATAATGTATTTTCTGTATTCAAAATTTACTACAGTAAGACATGACAAAAACTATGAACCTGAGTTTCTTACATAGGAACCATTTGAAGTCACTGTGTTTCACTGAGACAAATGCACTTGTCTGTGAAAAACATAGCATTTCTAGGACAATAGATGCTATGCTGTATGCTCCTTAAATGTTATTAGACATACATTAGATAACTGGCAAAACATATTTATGGACACAAAAATCAGTACTGGCATATGGAAATTGTTTTTAAAAAGATCTACCAGCATTTGGAAGAATATAATGGTTTTTGGTGACAAAATGTGAGAATTGAAATATATATTTTATATTCAACTATTATATATATAATATATATGCCCACATAGATAGACAAATATTTGAAAGTCTCATGTGATATTATTATATTTCAGTAGGATAAGACATATTGTTATATACTTAGTACTTTTCACCACATCAGAGACTCATCTCAATTGCATCAATTATATTCTAATTTTTTAAAAATAGTATCACACAACTCCAGAAAAATGTCTATTTTTTCTTAATGGAAAATATATACTCCAATTATAAAATTCCCCTTTTTTTCCTATTGTCCACTTATGGACACAAAAATTTTACTAAAGAACAGGATGACAAAATCAAACAATGAAAAACCAAACATAATGTAATCAAAATTTGCTCATTTACATTTAAATATACCTGATTAATTTATTTACTCTTGTAGAAATTACTTTTATTGCTTGAAAATTTTTTATAATAATAAAATTCTGGGAAATCCCGAAGGCTCCTGGTTCACTGCTGATTAAGAATTGAGTGCTACCCCAACCCCCAGGCCAAGAAGAGACCATGGTCTCTGAATCCCAGCCCAGGGACACAGCCCCTGGCACCCCAACACACCCAGCTCTACCTTAAAACAGAGAAAGCTGGGAAAGCCCTCACAAGTATAATTCACAGCAAAACACAGCTGGAGAAACATCCTATAGGCAAAACCACAAACTGTGTAATCACACACTGACAACTGGAGACCCCAAAGCTTCCTGGTCCTCAGCTAAGAGCTGACTAAGAGCCAACTAAAGAGCTGACTAAAATGATCCTTGAGACAATTGGAGGCACACAGCTTCTTGGGCTATAGGCAATTAAGAGCCAACTAAGAGAAACCCCTGAAACTATGAGAGACACAACCAAGAGCTGATTAAGAGTGAATCAAGAAAGTAATGGGCAGAGATGCCAGTACAAGAATACACATAAAAATATAAAGAACAAGAAACCACCAGAAGAAGCTGATGCATAAAGACATGAGCATAACAATGAAAAGGAAATGGAAACAACCTTAAAACAACTTTATGAAGATAATACAAGCTTTAAAAGAGGATATAAAAACTCCCTTAAAGAAATAGAAGAAAACAGAAACAAACAATTGGAAGAGATGAACAAATCCCTGAAAGAAAAAAAAAAAAAAAACAAGAAAAAGGAAACAAACAGGTTAAAAAAAAATTGGGAAAATTAAATTAAAATAGAAGCAATAAAAAAGGCACAAACTGAGGCAAAGCTAGAAATAGAAAACCTGAAGAAATAAACAAGAACTACAGATACAACCATAACTAACAGAAGGCAAGAGATGGAAGAGAGAATCTCTGGAGTAAAAGATTCAATAGTGGAAATTGATATGTCAGGTAAAGAAAATAGTAAAACCAAAGAGTTATAATACAAAATGTCCAGGAAATGTCTAGGACACCATGAAAAGACCAAACTTGAGGATAATTAGAATTGAAGAAGAATATCAGCTGAAAGACACAGAAAATCAATTCAACAAAATCAAAGAAGAAAACTTTTCCAACCTAGAGGAAAAATGCCTAAACAGATAAAAGCTTACGGAACACCAAATAGACTAGACCACCCAAAAAAGTCTACTTGCCAGTGTCAGGGACCAAGACTCTGGCTTGAGCCTCTAGGCCTCTAGCTAAAAGCTCCCGTGGGAACTTACTGAGAAACCAACCACTGAGCCAGCACGACCTCGAGTAAAATAGATGTTTCTCCCAAAGTAAAATAGATGTTCTGGTTTGCTTAACAGTAGCAGAGGAGTAACTCTAAAGAATAGAATAACAGGAACATTCTGTGGCTAGGTTACTTAGCAGCCCTCCTGATAACATAGAAAGTAGCTCTAAAGAATAGAATAGCAAGAACATTCTATGGTTAGGTTACCTAGCAACCCTCCCCTGAAGCAAGACCAGTCACCTTTTTACCCTGCCAGTATCCTGCTCCCCTGGCCAGTTTCCTGCAGGTGTTTGAAGATTGCCCCCTCCCCATATTCTGCTATATAAGCATGTATAGAGTCGTAATAAAATCGCAGCTTAAACAGGCTCCCATTTGTCTTGCTGATTTCCTTTGCGTCTCCATTCCTTTCATTCTCTCTCATAGGTGGTCTCCCGTGTTGAAGTCCCGCGGGTCGGGGCATGCCAGGACCAGGTAAGAATGTCTTTAAGAATATCCTGCTTCATAGAGAAGCCTGTCAGATGTGGTAGGTCTGTAGGCTCAAGATGAATGCTTCAATGATGCAGAGGAAGATTGGGCGACTGTCCAGGCAGCCAGTTGCTTCATTTTTTTATATTTTTGGAAGTTGATTGTTTACACGTCCTGTTAACTTAGTTAATATAATTTCTTTTTTGGGTCTCTAAGAGAGCTGAAGATGAGAGAGATTTAGTTATAGTTTTCTAGTGATTTTAGATTATAGTTTTCTATAGATTTTTAAAATCTATAGTTAACTAGATTTTAAAAAAGAAACTCACTTAAAGGTTAAAGATAAATACCTAAAACCAGTGAGTCTCAACCTTCCTAATGCTGTGAGGCTTAAATATTGTAGTTAACCCCCTGATGTGAGATGCTTTTCTATATGCTGTGAATTACCATCAGATAATAAAAGAACCATTTTGCTTATGGCTTAGCAGCTTATAGCTATAAGCAGGTGGGAAATTTAAGCATAGAAAAAGGGAAAGGAGAATAGAGTCAAGAAGAGAGGCTGCGAGCTGCTGCCCAAGAGAGCAAGATGTAATGGAACACAGGTAAAGCCACTAGCCATATGGTAAGACATAAATTAATAGAAATGGGTTGAGTTAAGTTGTAAGAACTAGCTGATAATGAACCGAAGCCATAAGCCAAACAGTTTGTAATTAATGGAAACCTTTGTGTAATTATTTTATAAGTGGCAGCAGACTGAAGGTAGGAAGATTCCTCTGGACTGCAGGCCCAGATGGGTCAGAAACTTTTGACTAAAACCCCCAACACACAATATAAAATTCTTTTCACTGTTACTTCATTACTATCATTTTGTAACTGTTATGAACTATAATACAAGTGTCTGTGTTTTCCAGTGGTCTTAGGCCACTCCTGTGATGAGCTCATTGACTCCCCCAGAAACCACACCACACCACTATTCTAAACTGACATAAATAAATAAATTAACACTTAAAAAACTTGAATGACATTCTTAATGCCTAGAAAATTTGGAAAATAGGAACAAGAAGAAATGTGATCAATAATGCATCTAAAGAAAATAATTTTTTTAAAAATTTTACCAACAATTGACTTTTTTAAATGATAAAAATAATTGGAATAATGCTTAAATATACTGACTTTGAAACAAAGTAGGTACTTCCCTGGTAGAGAGTATTGACATTCAATAAGACACTGAATGACTTTGTCCCATGTAGAATGTTAGCTTCTGTGTGCTGTAAAAGACACACAGTTATAGCCAATGGCCTGTGTCCCAAACATCTGAGCTGATTTAACTGTGTTAACCAGGCTTTCACATATCTATATAAGAGAGATTCCTAACTGGAAATTGAGTACTCAATGGTTTAAGCTACCCTCCCTACATTGCTTATTCACCAACACATCTCAGCAGGCTGCTCCTCCCAGGCTCCGGATAGCAGCCCCTCACTCACCATGTCACGACTGCCTAGCCCTTCCCACAATGAAGCCCACAACACAGCACAGAGACAAGCATCCAATTTCCTCCCCAGAGGAGCTGAGCCAGAAGCCTGGTACCCAGAAAAACCCTCCTATTCTACTGGCGGGTCTGCTGGACACTGATTAGCTAGTGAGGCCTGAGTGACAGGATCTGGTGAGCTGAAGGGACACAGTAGAGTGGTTCCCAACCCTGACTTCCACCATAAGCACTGAGTTCAACAGCAAGTTTCCTGTTAATGTGAACCAATGGGTTCAGTTTTAAAAGGAGGTATACAAATTCCAAAGAAGGCTAATCAGACAATGTTTCTGAAAAGAAACAAAGGATATCTCAACAACATTATATAATAAAAGTCCCACAATAGTGTTGGGACTGATAACCACAGCGCTATTTGTGAAGAGGTGGGATCTGGGGATCTAAAGCAACTTCTTCACAGAGGCCCTGATCCCAAAACTTTACCATCTCTCTCAAGCATATTCCTGGGTTTAGAGAAGGTACTCTATTTATCCTATAATAATTGGAGCCTTAGAGAAACCCCCTAAGGCCTAGGAAGATTGCCAAACTCAGATGATATTTTCTCAAGTATCATCTAGAATTTATGCACTTTGCATTTGACATTTAGGTTTAAGATCCCTTTGGAGTTAGTTTTGTGGAGGTAATAAATGGTTATAAATCTTATATACTAGCAACACTCCACTAATAAGCTGAAATATAGAAGAGGAGAATTGTTCATATAAAGGATTTGACAATGTTTAGAAGATCATAAGTCACACAAAGGAGAATTTAGGTAAGGGAGGAATGCCTCTAATATACCCCAAAGATAAGTAGTATGTTAAAGGCCTATTAAAGATTAGGATGCTAGGATGTAAATGTGTGTTCACCTTTTATGTCAATTGCTATTGGTCACATGTCTCTGGTAAAAATAGCTAACGGGATGCTCATCCATGGAAGTCATAGAGATCCTCTGTGTAAAGATCTCTCTATGGTAAGCTGGAGCATCATAGTTTTAAGAGGGATTTCTTAGTTTTGTTGTACTGGATGCTGTAAACGTCAATTTGATGATGTTTTGGTATGTATTTGCTATTTCTTCATATCACCTACATAGAACCGTTAAAAACCAAAAGCATGATTATAGTGGTGATGCCATGTATTATATGAAAACTATTTTGTGTTTTTTCTAAGGTTTAGTTTAACAGACTATATCTAGGAAATAGTAATTTATTACATTAACTTATACATAGTTTCTATTCATTTTCTTGCATTTAATTTTTACTGCTCAGTGCTATCTTAAGATAAACAATTGGCACCTTCCTATGATCAGCTGTACTTGCTCACAAAAAATGACAAGTTGTCTGATTGTTGATATTCCACCATGGAAGAAGAAATTCCCTCCTTCTGAGTATATAGCCTCTCTCCCAGACAACTCTAGGCAATTTAGTCCTAATGACATGTGAGTTTGTGGTTTGGGGGAGGAGCCTGGAATAGACTTGGGAGAAAGTGGATTCTCCATATGCACCTATGAGAAAGCCATTGTGAAAGTAGCAATTTATCTTAAATGCTACCAGAATTACCTCCTGTGTACACTGAGAAATGTGATCGAATGCTGGAGTACATGCGCAGTGGAAGAGTAAAGAGAATATGATCTCTACATATGCAGCTATGGGAGAGCCATTGTAACACTGGGTGGAAACATCCTTGTGTGGCTGCTTTTGGGTATCTATCTTTGTTATATAGTTGCTATGGCTGTGAGGAGACACCATGGCTACAAATCTCTTATAAAAGAAAACATTTCACTGGGCCTGGCTTACAGTTTCAGAGGGTTAGTTCATTATTGTCATGATAGGAAGCATGATGGCATGTAGGCAGACATGGGCTGGAGAAAGAACTGAGGGTTCTATGACCAGATCAGCAGGCAGCAGGGCATGACTGTGAAACAATTCCTTCAGCCACACCACATTTGCTAAGAGTACCACTCCCTATAAGACTATGGGGGCATTTAATTCAAACTACCACAGCATCCCAACTCCTATAAATATCTCCTCACTTGTGTTCACTAAGTAAGCTCAATAAACTCAATGGCTCCCCTAAGGTGAACTTTTGTAAAATTACATTTTGCATTGTCATGGGGACTTATGGGAATAAAGTGGACATTGCTTTGTCCCTTTTGACCAGGAAGAAAATTCTCATAACAGATCATGAATATATCTGCTAATGTGCCTATGTCTCATGGTAGTTTTTTAAAGAGCACTATATAAAAGACCGTGTTAGAAGATTGTAAATATGGAAATGATCTTAGTAAAGAAGGACTTAGATATGTGAAGATGTGATGACTAGATGGCTCCAGAATAAAAGTAATAGAAATCTTTGCAAGTTAGAAGGTATGATTGAATTGTTTATGGTATATAAGAGATGACATTTATAGATCATACATTGCATTAAAGTTCACAAGGTCAGATTTTTAACTATTTCAAGGACTGGCTAAGATATAGACTTTATTGACTTATGTCTGGCTATTAAAATAGTATACAGTAGTTAAAAGTAACAAACTGGTGTAAATAAAAATATTTCTTCCCTTTTACTATAAAGTCAATGAAATCCCTGGGAACTAAGATTCATGACTTTTTGTCTTATTCACAAAGGCCACAGAGACCCCACTCCCAGATTTGAAACAGTCTACGAAACAAGGGTCAATGTGGGAAGACTTCTTCAAGGCTTCAAAGGAAGCCACAGTAGATAAAGCAAAGCCTTTGGTTTACCCTCACAGTGATGGACAACTGGTGAAACAAAGGCTACGAGAGTCTGAGGATCCTCCAAAGGCCAAGTGACCCATGACGACTAGTTGCTCTACTGCCCTTGACAGCATAGGAAGAACATTTAATTTTGGCCACCTGCGTGGTCTTCAGCACTCAGCAGGAAAGTTTAACCAAAGACTAAGAAAATTAGCTAGTAGCCCTAAGGATTGCTCTGCATAGGCATTAGACATAAGATGTTTTTAGACAACCAATTTTACTAATATTATCTTCTTTACAAAAAGAGATGTTGCCCAGACGTAAGACATCAGATCTTGGTGACCTGAGTACCTGCCCACAACCATGGAAAGTAGGTCCATTATTGTTTTAGCTCCCAAATTAAATGTGTCTTCTCTCCATATCCAGAAGCCGCATGGGAGGGCATCATGCTGACTTTTGGCAGCTGCAACAGCTATGAAAGGGTGTGAAAGTTGATTGTTGGTTTATCACTCTGGAGACCAACCATAGAGGCCATAGGAAAGTACCTAACGGAAGCAGGCTTTTGTGATCCCATCAAGAATATCCTAAGGACTTTGAAGATTCTAGTCCTTTCCAGACACCAGTAAAGAAATGTCTTTCTTGTCTGGTCTTTAAAAGAGGCCCTCTGGAATGGCATCCCAATACTGCCACCTGATACCCCAAATTTAGCTTTAATAAGCCAGATAAGTCATTGTTCCAGTCCCATAATGGCTGTTAGGGCCATCTCTTCATAGGGACGTAGGTGGGATAGAAATTGAAGATTGTCCTGGAACTCTCAGCAGTTACCTTGTCCGAGGGCGCAGATGCAAAATGTTTTCTCAGAGCTCTGATTTCTCATACTTAGTGATTTAGGGGGGCTTAAGAAGGAGAAAAGTTAAAAGTAATCCAGAAGGCCTGTTAAGAGAAAAGAACCCATGGTCAAGAGAATCGAATCTCTGTTCTGGATGCAGACCTGTCATTTCAATGAGGACAGGTCAATCTCCAGGTCAAAAAAGCTGGTCTATGAAGCTTAAGAAATGGCCACTCAGGAAATTTAGAGAACACTGATAACTGATTAACTGATTGCCCATTGGAAATCCCAACTGCAGACAAAACCGGAAAACTTTAAGGATCAATTCTGCCCCTCCATTTCTGTAATGTGACCATAACAGTATATATAATATGTGGACAATAAATTTCCATTTTTACACAAGCATCTCTGCATCACCACTCTGAGTAAAAGCCTGGGCTGTATTAGGACACTCATTCCTCTGTCCTTTTTCCTTTTTGCATATCAGTTAAGGCCCAGCCTAAAATAACTAAAACTCTTGGGCATGTAGGCAGGAAAGAGATTGTGGAAATTATGTAATTATAATCTCCCCAAAATATGTTCAAAAGTTGAAACAGGCTTATGGCCATGTGATGCAGACACTAGTAATTTATATTAAAGCACATCAAGGATTATTTGTGTCTTTTCTCCCAGGGTGTACATCTGTTCTGAGGAATGGGTTCTAGGCAGGATTTCTCTATATAACAGCCTTAGCTGTCCTGGAACTCACTTTTGTAAAGCAGGCTGGTCTCAGACTCATAGAGATCTGTCTGCCTCTGCCTCCCAAGTGCTGGGATTAGAATAAGCCATGTCAGACAGACTGTACATCTTAAACTTAAAACATAGAAGTCCAGTTAGGCAGGGCCAAACCATTATACCCAGATATTCTCTATTGGTTGAACTAGAATAACTACAGTAATTGGCTTTACAAAAGTTCAGTTCTGTATTCTGATTCCTGATTGTCTGCCTTCTGGCCAGTCGTGATACTTACTAATCATCTAAGAATATCTCACTGTTCGTTGCTAATGTCAACTACTATGAAAGCAAAACATTTCACTGTCCTTTCTCATTCCTTTCTGTACTTTGACTACACTTGCTTTACAGCTGGCCAATGAACTCAATCTTTCCATGGTCCCTCTACATTTGTAAGTTTCCAATAAAAGCCAAAGAGATTGGAGGACATTCATTTACTGGTCAAATTTTTCCTTCTCACTGACCAATCAAGACCCAGCCTTGAAGTGGTAGCAGGACTGTCTTTCCAGCTTTAGGCAGCAGAGGCAGGATTAAATATTCAAAGGAATTCTCAATTACATAGTGTGAGGGAACTACAGCAGAAACTGCCCTAATCAAGTAAATAATCAACAGCACCTAAGAAAAATAGAAATTCTTAATGACTGGTATACATTGGAGAGTAAAACAAATAATAGATTAGAGCAGTAATGCATTTAAAGAAAAACAAATTTAAAAAGAGAAAACAATAATTGACTTTTAAAAAGAAGATAAATGTAATTTTTAAACCACCTAGCTATCCTGACTTTTAAAAAGAACAGGCCATTACCTGGTATGGGAGATGGCATTACTAAATATTATTTGACTTGTCCCTGTGTGCAATGTCAGCAGCTGAGATCTGCAACCTGATAACACAGCTGCAGCCAATGGCCTGTGTCTCAACTCTCTGAGCTGACTTTATTGTGCCAACCAAGATTGTACAAATCTACAAAGAGGAGTCCCCTGATTGGAAATTCAATACAGATTGTCTCAAGTTAATCTCCCAAATTGTACATCCGCCAATATGCCCTGCCTTTATTCAACATAACATGAATTAATATATACTAGTAACTACAGAATCATTAACCCTGACACAATCAGGTTTTTTCCATAATGGTGACTTCAGAAGCTGATTGCTTATCCTGTTTCCTCCTACAGTGTACACAAGAAACTATTCCACCTATTCTGGTCTGAAGGCAGAAGCCATACTCCATATGCAATTCCTTTTTCTGTTACTGCAAAGGATGGTTGACTAAATGACTCAAATGAGTAATTTTATACTCATTAGTGGTATAGTCCCTAATTTAAGAATTTAGTTGATTTAATCAAGTGGTCAGTAAGGACCTGGGAAGCAACAGAATGGGATCAAGGCCACTTGATTCAGCATAATGGAACTTGTCTCAGAAACATTCCTTTAAAAGCTGGAGGTACAGCTGTTCTAGAATTTACTTGCCTTCCCAGTGAGAAATCACTCTACATGCTTAAAAGACTGATTAACAAAAACCTCTTTAACGATAGCGTGCATCCAGCTCTGCCTAATGCTAAAAGAGAAGCCAGCCTAGAACAGATTTTGAATTTCATAATTGATATCATCCTCAAGTCTCTCTAAGGATCAGGCACAGGTTATACTTTGGTCAATTTAAATAGGGACAGATTACAATTCTAGACACTTTTAAAAAGAATATTTACAAAGAAAATCATTTTGATCATAATTATAATCTACATTTAAAAGATATATTACTGACTTTAATTCTCATACATACAGGGGGCAGAAAATACAGATACAGAAAACATCAAGGAACGATCATCTATTAACATTGTGGATGCTAATTTCAAATGTACAGTCCTGCTGAGCTATTCTAACCTCAGAATAAGGCTGATTTTTGCCTCTAAGCATGCTGACTCAGAGAAAGGCCACAGTCTCTTCTATGCAAGACCAGAAGGAGTTTATTTTAACCATCCCTGCCTGCTTCTGTCTCAGAGCTGAGACATCTCTGTAGAAAATTTCATTTTCTAAGCATTAATTTTTTTTTTTTATGTAGATGGTGTTTCCTTCCAAGCTTTTGCGACAAGTACCCGCATAGTCCAGAAGAGGGCATCAGATTCCTTAGGACTGAAGTTACAAAGCCTGTTACTTACCAGGTGGTTCTGGGGAATGGAATTTGTATCTTCTATAGCAATATCCAGCATTCTTAACTGTTAAGTTATCTATATAGGCAATTTTTAATTTAAAATTTATTTCCATACATTTTAATAAAGATATATTACATCACCTTCTCCTTCCTTTTCCTTTCTCCATCCCTTTCTAAACTCTTCTGTTCCAATTCCTTCCTTGCTAAGCATGTGTGATTAGGTATACACAAATATCTAATTAAAATCTCAATCCATTTCTGGTGGTTGTGTGTATATAGTTTAAGGGCTGGACAGGTTGCAGTGGATATGCAATTAGGAAGCTTATACCTACCTGAGGCTAATTCTCCCATCCACAGGAGGACTCCACTCTTTAATGAGCAACAGAAGTCTGACCCAGAAAAGACCTAGGCTGTCTTGGACAGAAAACATTATCAAGAATAGAAAACTTTAGGTGATAAATACATTTCCAGTGTCATTTTCTGGCATCACGACCCTGAAATTCCAGTGTTCCTGGGACGAAGGATTATGAACATAGTCTTGAGCCAGTCACAGTCTCCTTTGGTTCCATGGTCCTCTTGCCATAGGCCATTGACCATTCCCACCTTGAATGGTTTTATTATCCTGAAATTTCTTCCTCCACTTTCTAAGTAACATAATCACAGGTTTATGTCATGATGCCTGGCTTTGGTGGCTTGAACTTTATTTAGTGGGGCATTAGAATGACAGCTTTTATCCAGAATGACATATGATATACCTATTAAAGAAGAATAACAAATAAAAAATTTCCATATTTCATTCACACAATTTGACTTTCTGTTCCTCAAAGATATGTGGCATAAAGATTAAAACTTTTCTACAACCTTCTTGGCTCTCATAAACTGCCTCGCACTAACTTAGCAAAGTCATTATAAGTATATAAGTAACACTAGCTTTACTATGGACTATTTTCTTATTAGAAGGTCTTGGATATATACTTATTACCCATTCAGCATTACTTTTTGCATTATCTGAGTGGTATAAAAGTAAAAGGATTGGCAGTTCTACAGCCTATCTCTCATGGGGCTGTAATTCAAATGGTGATACGCCATCTGTTGTAGAAGGTTTCCCAGGCCCATTTGGGCCCGGAGGTTTGTACCTGGCCCACGACAGCTTTTTCCCCCAAAGAAATGAATCAGACACTTATATTAACTTCACATTGTTTGGCCCATGTATCATGCACATTACATTACTAGTTCTTTCATATTAATTCAACCCATTTCTATAATCTACTTGCCACGTGGCCCAGCCCGTGGCTCACCTGGATTCACATGTCTCTTCTTCTCAGGGGTCGGATGGTGACTGGCTAACTCCACCTTCCTTCTACCTGTCTGTCCTCTGATTCTCCACCCACTTCTATGGTGCTCCACATAGGCCAAATCAGTTAGTTTATTTTCAGCATACAGAAAATATTCCCACCACACTGAGACATAATTTCCTTGTCTTTTTTCTTAACAGATCTGCTACCTGGTGTGGTGATTTATTATATAGTTAATAAAAATAGTCTGGAATATCAGAGGATAGAGGCACTCAAAGCCAAGCCATGAAGGTCAAGGAATGGTGTTCCAGGCCTTTAATCTCAGCACTTGGAAGGCAGAGATTCTCTGGATCTCTCTGAGTTTGAGGATGAACAGAGCCAAGCAGTGATAGCACACATCTTTAATCTTGCTTTAGAAAAGTTTAACCAGTAAGTAAAAATAACTGGGTGGAGAAAGAAATATAAGGCAGGAGTTAGTCCTTTTGCCTGCAATGAGACTCTTAATCACAGGGTTGTGGGTTTGTGCCTCATGTTGTGTGCACAGGCAAAGGGTGTAAATTCTGCCTTCTTCTATCTTATATTTCTTTTCCTGCCCAGCTATTATTATCTGTTAAGTAAAGAATGAATGTCAGGGACCAAGACCCTGGCTTGAGCCTCTAGGCCTCTAGCTAAAGGCTACCATGGGAACTTACTGAGAAACCAACCACTGAGCCAGCACGATGTTCTCCCAAGTAGAATAGACATTCTCCCAAGTAAAATAGATGTTCTCCAAGGTAGAATAAATATTCTCCCAAAGTAAAATAGATGTTCTGGTTTGCTTAACAGTAACATAGAAGTAACTCCTAAAAATAAAATAACAGGAACATTCTGTGGCTAGGTTACTTAGCAGTCCTCCCATAAAGGTAGCTCTAAAGAATAGAATAACAAGAACATTCTATGATTAGGTTACCTAGCAACCCTCCCCTGAAGCAAGACCAGTCTACTTTTTACCCTGCCAATATCCTGCTCCCCTGGCCAGCTTCCTGCAGGTGTTTGAAGATTGCCCCCTCTCCATATTCTGCTATATAAGCATGTATGAAATTGGAATAAATCGAAGCTTGAACAGGCTCCCATTTGTCTTGCTGCCTTCCTTTGTGTCTCCCTTCCCTTCATTCTCTCTCGTAGGTGGTCTCCTGTGTTGAAGTCCCTCGGATCGGGGCAAATGAACACAGCACAATCCACAGACTTAGAGAAGCTAAGTAACAAAGATGGCTACACAAGGGGGGCGGGAACATGGATCTCCCTTGAATAAGGAAATAGAATAGATTTTGAGAGTGGATCATGGGCAGGAACAGGAAAGATTGTGTTAATAAAGGAGGAACAGAAGGAGAGAATACAGGGAGAGATGACAGAAATAGGGGAGTCTTAAAGGGTTGGTGTGGAAACCTGGTATAGTAAAACATCCTGGAAGCTATAAGGGAGACCCTAGTGAGGACTCCAAGTAACTGAGAAGACAAAGCCTAAACTTGCCATCTCCTATAACCACATAAGGCTCTTAGTGGTGAGACTGGGATGTCAACCCAGCCACAAAACTTTTGACCCACACTTGTCTTTTCTACAAGATATTCTGGGGCAATGGTGGCTCAGAGTTTGTGCGGTGGCCAAATAATAACTGGTCTAACTTGAGGTCCAAGCCAAACATGACTGTCCATGCCTGGATGAACAGGAACTGGAAGTTGGATGACTCAGAGAACTAGGGTAGAACCAAATACAACTGATCAAAATCAAAGTCAACGAAATGATTCCTAACTATATTTTGCTATGGTCAAAGAGTGGTGTCTAGCCCATTTGTCATCAGAGAGGCTTCCTCCAGCAGCTGATTAGAGCAGATCCAAAACTATTACCAAATAGCTGGAGCTCTGGGAATACTGCGGAGGAGGGGTGGTGAGGATTGAGGGTGATGTACCTCTCAGAATTAACTAAGCAGGGACCACAGGGACTCACAGGGAAGAGAGTGGCAATCATGGAACCAGCTCCTCTGCACTTTGCTTTCAGTATTTGTGTGACTCCAAACAGTAGGAGCTGAGGTGTCTTTGACTTTGTTGACTGTCCTTGAGGTCCTTTTCTTACTACTGGGTTGCCTAATCGAGCTGGATATGAGGGTTTGTGCCTAGTTCTATTGCGTCTTTTTATGATGTGTTCCATTGATATTCCTGGGAGACCTGCTTTTTTTCTGAAGGGAAATAGAGGAACAGTTGATTTGGGGAAGTAAGAAGATAGAGGAGAGGTAAGATAGAGGAAATGGAGGGAAGGAAAGCTGTGGTCAGGATGATGTGTCAAACAAAGGACACACCAGCTGCCAGAAGTTTGTAGGTGGACTCTTTCCTAACTGATGGTTCCCAAATAACCACACAAACAATTATTCATAGGATGATAACTTAGGCTTGCTACCTACTAGCTCTTACAATTTAAATTAACTAATATTTTCATCTACTCTCTGTCATGTGTTGTACCTTTTTGAGCATGGCATGCTCATCTTGTTCTCTCTACATCTTCTGGCAACGCCTCATGACCCTGCCCTTCTTATTCCCAGCATTTTCTCTGACCCAAAAATTCTGCCTAACTATTGGCCATTTAGCTTTTTATTAAACCAATTACAAAACATATATTTACATAGTGTAAAGGAATATTCCACAAAAGTCCATAAAGGCTACCTGCCTATAGACCTCCTCCACTGTCTTAGCCCCTACACTATCCTCCATCCTTTCTCCCCTCTTTGCATTTTCTCAGCCTCCAACTTTGGAGGAGACTCCTTGCTAGAACAGAAGCCGCATCTGCCACCAGATTTCAAATCCCCAACTTGAGTATAGGGGAGGAACCTCTGTCCTCTGTTCAACCATAGACCACACAAACCAGAAGACCAGAGAGCAAAGAACCAAGAAACAAAACACTCGCCCAACAAAGACAAACTGAGAAACCAGCACCTAGACCCATAAGCATCTTCAAAACAGATACTTTAATGTCGGCTGAAGAACACAATCAACAACAGCCAGGGCAATATGTCACCAAAGAGCCCAGCTATTCTACTACAGCAAACCCTGAATATTCCAAGGCAGCTGAGGTACAAGGAAAAGACCATAAAATAAACTTCATAAAATTATAGAGGTCCTTAATGTGGAATTAAACCCCTTAAAGAAAGCAAGGAAAAATAAACAAAATATTGGAGAAAATGAGTAACTCCCTTAAAGAAAGTAAAGAAAAAGCAAACAGTTGAAGGAAATAAATAAAACTATTCAAGACCTGACCTGAAAATGGAAAAAGAAGCAATAAACACACACACACACACACACACACACACACACACACACACACACACACACACTGAACGAATTCTGGAAATGAAAAATATAAGTAAGTGAATGGGAATTCAAGAGGTAAGCTTTGCCCAAAGAGTAAAAGAAATGGAAGGATCTCTGGCACTGAAGATATAATAGGAGAAATTGATATGTTGTTCAAAGAAAACAATAAATCTAAAAAAATATATATTGAATCATAACACCCAGGAAATCTGAAACACTATGAAAAGACCAAACCTAAAAGACTAACAGAAATAAAAGGAAAGAATTCCAGCTCTTAGGCCAGAAAATATTTTCAAAAAACAAATCATAATCAAAATGTTTTTATAGCCTAAGGAACAACACCAGGAGAACACGGTTTACATAATCAACTAAGCAGAGCTCATAGGGGATTTCAGAGGCTAGAACAGTCTCAGAGCTCACAGGGGTCTGTGCTAGGCCCTCTTCATATATCTTATGGTTGTGTTGCTTGGTGTTTTTGTACAACTCCTAACAATTGGGGAGGGGTGTTTCATTTTTTTTTTTTTTTTGCCTGTTCTTGGGAACCTTTTTCTCCTTCTGAGTTGTCTTGTCTAGCCTTGATATAAGGGACTGTGCCTGCTCTTATAGTAACTTGGTATGCCATGTTTGGTTGACATCCCTGGAAGATCTGCTCTCTTATAAAGGGAAATGGGAGAGAAGGGGATCTGAGGAAAAAGGGAACAAGAACAAAGGCTGGGAGTAGGAAAAAATGTAGTTGGTCTGCATTGTATGAGAGAGAAGTAAATTTTAAAAAGAAAGAAAAATATGGACAGAGTGAGGGAAAATTAGACAAAGGCAAGACTTAGCAGGACAAATACCAAATCCTATAGCTCAGTCAGACACATTCTAAAAGGACTTATATAGCTTTATCCCTGCAACTTTTTTAAATATATCTCTCCTTTGGTACTTCCATTTCCTGTATGTAGCTTTTTATGATATGAAATATCTCATAGCTTGGGTATCTCAAAATCTTCTGCTCTCAAAATACAACACAGGGTTCATCTTTACAGCTTCATGCAATGAACCCTCCCAGTTCTCTTTACTGGGTTTCTGACTCTGCCAAACATAAACGGGTGCAACAGTGCTGAACTGAAATCACAAAAGAAGAATCCATGACCATTCATTTTGCATCTCTCTTGTTTCCAAAACCAGTACAACATGGCTGATCTTCTCTAATTTGGTGCTTAATTTGTGATGGATGCTACCACACATGGATCTGAGTTGATGCAGGTTCTGCATCTGGTTGCTTCCTGGGACTAGGAATCACTTTGATTGCTCCTATAAATTGAAGGTTTAGCATCTCCTATTTTGGGTGATCAGAGACCAAGGGACTCAGATATCACGTGCCTTCCCATTGCTGCCCTTCCAACCCAGTAGAAAAGTCCCTAGTATTTTAATAAAAATCTTCCAATTTCCCAGAGCACTTCCTGTTTCCTCTCCCAAGGAACAGGATCCTGTGTGTAAACATTGTATTACACACTCAATGTCCAGTACAGCTAACCCTTTGCTTCTTAGCTGGGATATCATTCTGTTGTAATTTTAAAGAGTACATTTGTTAGAATCACTTAAACACTATTTTGTTTCTAATCACCATTTTAATGATTGGATATAAGTTTGCATCAGAGTAAGTAAATGAAAACTTGTAAAAAACAAATGCAAGCTAACTAATTTCTAAAAAAATTATGATTTATATAATACACCTTATTTGATTCTAATTTTTTGTAAGTTACAAGAACTTTGGGAAACAAGTTTATCCCCAATTTTTTGCATGTTTGTGTGAGAGAGAATATCTTCCATGTGTATACAGGTGATATACAAAAAAAGAGGGTGTCAGATCCCCTGGATCTGGAGTAGCAGAGGTTATGAGCCTCTTAACTCAGGTGTTAGGATATAAACTCAGGTTATTCTCAAGAAGAATGTGTGCTGAGTCAACTTTCAATGCCATCGCACTTTGTATCCCATAAACTAAAGTCATTCACAGATTAATAACAATAAGAACAATAGAACCTAAACAAATAAAGAAGTAAATAAATGAGCCTTGGGAACATGATGCATTAATATGAAGATGTTGTTAATTTGCGACATTAACTGAATATAATCCAAGAAAATTTTTCAGCAATTTATAAAGGAAAAAACTTGATTTCAAAGGGACATGCATAGTGGAAATACTCACAATGTTTGATAGGATTATTAAAAATAGTATGCACATTGATACAACATTACTTGTATACTTACTACAAAGCTACAGCCATGAAGAATAAAGAGGATGGAAAGAAAAAAATAAAGAACAAAAGCAGTAAAATACAGTCAATTTTTAATCAAAAGACCAAAGTAAACTCAGCCAAGAAAAGTGTGATCTTGACCAAAGTTACCTAGTTTCCTATGATTCTATGTATAAAGAAACTTAATAAACACAGACTTCACATAACACATAAAATTAACTCAAACTGACCCTTAAACTGTTATATTTCTGACCCTGTAGCAACTGATATTTCTTCCAAAGGGGCTCCATGTTCTAGAGCCCTCTCTGCAAATGAAGAAATGTCCTGCTGTGTCTCTGCAAACTCTCATGCCTCCTTGTGGCTTTAGATAAACTGAGCTCCATTGATACCTCCACACAAGACAATATTGAAAAATAATATAATATCTGCTTCCTGCCACATGGGTTCTGGCACACGATGTAGATCTGCCCTATTTACCTGCACAACACCATGTACACTTGAAAAACCTCCGCAACTCAGAAACTTACTTTGTCCCTTGGAACTGAAGATCTCTGAATTATACATGCCATTGTGGTTGGTAGCAGCAAAACATTAGAAAAAAAACATTCTAATCATGTATTGTTTAAGGATGATTTCCCCCACCTCTTACCACCAGATTTTGAACTATTGGTAACATTTATAAAGCAAACTTAAAAGCAGAATGCAGTGTTCAGAACCTTCTAGAAAACAGATGTTCAGCTTTCTGATCTGTCCTTCCTCTTGCACACCAGAAGCAATGCCTGTGTGAACACACTGGACAGGGATATTATAAGCATCACAGTGTCCCATAGCCAGGGTTGCATAACCCCCCCCCACCCCCAGGAAATCTACTCAGAGAGTCTCAGAGGACAAAGGCCACAGCCCAGGTTCTCACAGGGAGCAACAGAACCACAGTCTGACTCATGGTCTATCCCAGTCCCAGCATCTCTGATAGCTCAGCAGGACTGCTCCTCCAGCTCTGTGACAGTGAAGACAGTGACCCTACAGTCACCATGGCATTGCCTGTTGTCTCCCTCACAGCTCCATATAGCTACACTAGAGGAGATTCCAGGAAAGAACCTGCAAGCTACCTCCCATTGGAATTTCTGATTGGTAAGCCTTCCCAAGGTCCAACTTTAGCCAGGATCACCCAGCTGAGTCTAAGGATATTAGCTTCTCTCCTATTGGATGATCAGAGATCAATGGACTCAGACACCATATGCCTTACAATCTCTGCTCTTCCACTCTAGGAGACTGGTCCGTAGTATTTTAATAAAAATTTGTCCAGTCTCCCAGAACACTTCCTCTGGTACAGGGTTTTGTGTGCACATCCCATTACACAGTATATGCCCAGTAAAGCCAACCCTTTGCTTCTTAGCTGGTACATTCTAGAGCCAAACATGTTACTTTCAAACAGCACCAATGACTTTGTTTAACTGTTTTTAATGCAAAAAGGGGCCATGGATTAGAAAACAATGAGGTGTCAATGGTAGGGCTTCAAGGCAGAAAATAAATTGTGGACATGATGTAATACTCTTAAAGTATTCTTTTGAAAGGTTGAAACAGGCTTTATGGCCATGTGCTCCAGAGACCATGAATTTGTATGACAGTACACCAGGGATTGTTCACACCTTTTCTCTCAGGCTGAACATCTTAAGCCAGGAAAATGATAGTTCAGATAAACAGAGCCACATCCTTTTACCCAGATCTTCTATTTTGGTTGAACTAGTAGAACTCCAGTAATTTTGGTTCATGATTACCTGACTCCACCTTGATCATCTCAACTCCTGCTAAAGTAGGAACATGCCTTCCTTCCTGATCTGCACTGGCCCTACGCCAGCATCAAAGTCGGTCAGTAAACTCAATTCTTACACAGGCCCCTCTTTATATGTAAGTCTCCAATAAAAACCAGAGAGACTGAGGACACTTGTTAGCTGGTCTGTTTTTCCTTCTCACTGACCAGTCAAGACCTAGCCTAAAAGGAGTTACGGGATTGTCTTCTTCAGCATTGGGCAGCAGAGGAAGAATTAGATGTTCAAAGCAATTCCTAATCACATAGCATGAGGCAAGTTTAAGCTACAGGAAACATTGCTCTAAATGGAAATAAATAATCAACAGTACTTGAGATAAAAGGAATAAAACTATTAATTACCTAAAAATACTGGATAACAGAAACAGAGATAAGAGAAGTAGTGCACTTAAAAAATGTTTAAAAAAAATGATACCAATAGGTGACTTTTTAAAACCTAATAAAAATAATATATTTTTAAGATTAAAAAACTTAGCTATATTGACTTTTAAAAAGAGTAGGTCCTTCCCTAGTGGAGGGAATGACATTAATTGATTGATTTTGCTCATATTCACGTTGCCTGCTGGCACCTGTAAACTGACTCACCGAGTTACAGGCAATGGTTCTCAGTTCTTTAAATTGACTTAACTGTGTCAAGCAGGATTAAACATATCTGCATAGGAGAGTCCCCTAATTGATAATTCAATATTATATGGCTCTAGCTAACCATCCGAAATTGTACACCCACTAATCTTGCCTGTCTACTTTCACATGACACCAATTAGTACATGCTGGGAAATTACAAAAGCACTCCTCCTGACACTACAATCAGTCATTTTTCAAAGTGGTGACTCAAGCAGCTGATTGCCTACCCTATTTCCTTGAGTAGCATACACAATAATCTATTCCTCTTTGAAGGCAGAAACCATATTCCTCATTCAAATCCTTTCTTGTAACCACAATAAATAGTCAACTACATAATTCAAATGAATAATTTGAGGTGGTACAATCATTTATCAAAGATGTTGGAGGTACAATATAAAGGACAGCAATATCATTGACCTAGAGAACAACAAATTGGGACCAAGGCTACTTGTTTCAACAGAAAAGAGCTTGTCTCAAAAACATTGTTTAAAAGACTGGAAGTTCTGGGGCTGGAGAGATGGTATTGACTGTTCTTCCAGAGTCCTGAGTTCAGTTCCCAGCAACCACCCTCTGTAGTGAGAGATGTGGTGGCCTCTTCTCTATACTGCATACATAATAAATAAATAAATAAATAAATAAATAAATAATAAAGACTGGAAGTTCTATAAATGATATGCCTTCCCACTAAGGAATCACTCTACAGACTTAATGAGACTAATAAAAATATATATTTTATGATAGCATGTCTCCATCTCTGGCTAATTCTCAAAGAAGAGCCAGCCTAGGCAGATTTCGTATTCCACATATGCTGTCATCCTTAAGTCTCTTAGGTTAGGTTCAGGCTCCAGGTTACACTTTGAACAATTTAAGTAGGGGCAAGAGACCGCAAGTCTAGCCACTTAGGCAGATGGAGACTTACACAGCTATTCTTAAAACTATTTTTGTACACCTGTGACTTGAATCAGCAGGTTATTCTTCAGTGACTGAGTCCTGAAGGGCAAGTGCCAGAGGATGAAAAAGATAGGAAAAGTAAAAATGGTAAAATCTGGGTTCGAGAGATTTTGTACAACCTGTGGATCATGACAAGTGAGCTTCTTAAGAATAGCATCTTGTATATTACTTTCAGTATTTTGGGATATAGGAGACTTCAATGAGGTCAGCAGAAATTATCATAAAATGGAATAAACTTTGGGAGGAGCCTGATCAAACATTACTGCATAAGAGAAACAAAGAACATTACTGACTAAGTCCACAGGTAGCCTCAGAACTGATCATGATAGTTCTATGTGGCGGGAAGAGTTGGGTTCTCAAGATCGAAGCAACCCCTCCACAAAAGCCCTGACCCCCGACCATTACTAGCTGTCCCAAGCATATTGCTGGTTTAAGAATATGCCTCTCCAACTTTGGCAACCTGCCTTCCATGAATTCAACAAAAACATGATAACCTCGACTACAAAAATGTTTCTATACTCACCTCCCTGCCCCCAATGCTCTGCACAGATGCAGCCCAAGTAGCAAAGTTACTCAGAGGCAATCACCTGCAGCCATGGTGTTGCATGGAGTACATGGGACCTCACAGGACACTGAATCTAGCTTCGGGTACTACCCAGCCAGTCCCAGATGACCTGCCACACTGGCTCCTGAGGCTCACCATCCACTTCTCCCCTATCTGGGGACAGTAGTCCCTTCCTCACCATGTTGTGGCTTCCCAGGAGCCACAGGCTCAACCAGGCTCCTCTCCTAAATCCCAGCAGCAGCATTCACAGAACAGCACACAGAACTGGTGCCTGCTCAGTTACAAAACCAAGTCTACTGTCTAGTGCCAAAAGAGCTCTGCACCACTTCTGACTGGCAGGTCTGAATGGAGGCCCTGATTGTCTAGTAACAAGGGCACCTCCTTTAGGGTTACAGTGCACTGAATAATTCAGCCCTGATTTCTATTCCAGACCCAGACTTTTCCCCCAGATCTGCATTTATAGCACTTGTCCCTGGCTCCAAGAGTTGACTCTGCGGTCTTCATGCACTCCATGGGTAATTCCCCTTCCTCTTTTTGGACACAATGTTGCTAGCTTGCCCAGCCCATTATACAATATGGAACAGAGTAATTTCCTTCTTCCCCAGTGGAAGAATACTCACAATATTAACATGAACGAGTTTTTTTAGATCAGAAACAGAGATATTTGCTCCATGCCTTCACACTGAGGTCAGGTTAACGGAAGGTACTTTTTACCTGGTTTTCACAGGGGCTTCAGACAATCATAAGAGAAAAAGCAAGAACCAGATCACAAACAAGATGATAGATCTTTCACCCCACCAAAAGGCTGAATGATGGCTCCATTGCTTTGGAAGTTTTCTTCTAAAATTCATTTCAATCTTTTGACAAAAAAGTATAGTCTTCACAGTAAGTTGAATACTTAGAGAAAAATGGAACAGAGAAGAATGCCTTTATGAGTATTATTGTTAGTTAGCACAGCTTACCAATGGACAAGTAAAAAAACACAGCAGTATTAGTCAAGATTCTCTACTTAAACAGAACTGATATAATAAGTCTCTTTATGCACGCAGAAAGTGAATTTGTTAGACTCTCTCACAGGCTGCGGTCCAACTAGTCCAACATTGGCTATCTACCAATGGGAAGTTGAAAAATTCAGTAGTTCTTCAATCCATCAACCTGTTTGTTTCAGGATATACCACAATTCTTAAGATCTAGGCTCTAAAGAGAGTAAAGGAATGACCTTTCTAGCCACAGCCAGGGCAATCAGGCAAAGAAAGAGAGCTTCCTTCTTCAATATCCAATCCAGCTACAAAACCCTTCATCTCCAATCTGTTCTGACTGCAGGATGTGGCACTGAACTTGTAGGAATGTCCAAGCAATGTATGGTTAACTTGAGAACTGCACAAGGGAAGGGAACCCATACTTTACACTGTTTGGGTAGCTAGGAACCTCACTGAGATGTAAATAGCAAGCATGGTACCTGAAAGGGTATGTGGTGATATATTTCATATTTAATAAAATCAGCCTGGAATATCAGAGAACAGAGCCATCTCTTCAGCCTTTTTGTTGTTGGTGGTGGTGGTGGTTGGTTTTGTTTTGTTTGAAATAAAGTTTTCTGTGTGACAGCCCTGGCTGTCCTGGAACTTGCTTTGTAGACCAGGCTGGCCTTGTACTCACAGAAATCCTCCTGCCTCTGCCTCCCAAGTGCTGGGACTAATGGTATGCACCACGATTGCCATGAATATCAAAGAAATACCGAAAGATCTCTCTGTATTTCTCAGAGTGATGGGATTTAAGGCATAGGTTACCACTTTCTAACCCTCACGGCTTGGCTGTGAGTGATTCTGTTCTAATATCTCATACTGATTTTATTAAATATAAAATATATCACAACAATGGTATGCACCAGGTCATCTGCTTATTTAATGTCTGTTAACTTGATGTTTTATGGGTCTCCTAATAGAGGGACCTGGTGTAGCTCCCATTCTTTTGCCTGCTATTGAAACTCTTTTCCTCTATTGGGTTGCCTTGTCCATCCCAGAAAAGGCTTGCACCTTATTGCTTTGTATCTTTTTTGACATGGTTTGGCTGTCTTCTCTTGAAGACCTGCTCTTTTCTGAAGAGAAAACAGAGAATAGGGAGTGAATCTGGGGAAGAGGTGAGGTGAGCTGGGCCTTGGAGGAGTGGAAGGAGAGGAAAGTTGGGATGTATTGAATGAAAGAAGAATCTAATTTTAGCTTTTATAAATGAATGCAACAACCCCCCATGGTACCATCAACCCCTGGAGGGACAGGCTCCACCTACACCAATTGGAGGAACGTGAAAACAACCTGCAAACCAACAAACAAATGAGTGAAGAAAATGTGGTACATTTACACAGTGGTATATTATTTCATGGTAAAAAAAAATGACATCATGAAATGTACAAGCAAATAGATGAGACTGGAAAAAAAATCATCCTGAGTAAGGTAATCCAGACCCAGAAAAACAAACATCCACTGTAAGTGGATATTAGATGTAAAACAAATGATAACCAGGCTACAATCCACCACCACAGAGAAGCTAGGTAACAAGGAGGACCCTAAGAGGGGCTTGCATTGATTTTCCCTAGGAAGGGAAAATAGGTAAGATGTCCTGGGTAAACTGGGAAGAGAGGAGGAGGGCAAGGGATGGAAGATGGTAACATGAGGGATCCGAATGGTCAAGTCAGGAAGAGAAAGAGGGAGAGCAATGAGTTATCTTGACAGATGGAGCCATTATTCAGTTAGGGAGAACCCTAGTACTGGGGAAATTGTCAGGAATCCACAAGCATGACCCCAGATAAGACTCCTAGCAATAACGGAGAGGATGCCTAAAATGGTCTTCTCCTATAATCAGATTGGTAAATACCCTAATTGTGATCATAGAACCTTCATCCAGTAACTGACAGAAGTAGATGCTGAGATCCAAAGCTAAGCACCAGGCTGAGCTGCTAGAGTCCAGTTGAAAAATGGAGGAGGGATTATATGAACAATGGGGTATCAAACATGATGAAGAAACACAGAGACAGCTGACCCAATCTAGCGGGAACTCACAGACTCTAGACAGCTAGGGACCCTAACATGGGACCAAACTAGACACTCTGAATGTATATAGCAAGTTTGTGGCTTGGTCTGTTTGTGGAGCCCCTAGCAGTGGACCCAAAATTTATCCCTGGTGTATGAACTGGCTTTTGAAGCCCATTCCCTAGGGTCAGATACCTTGCTCAGTTTTGATGCACGGGGGAGAGGCTTGGTCCTGCCTCAACTAGGTATGCCAGACTTTGTTGACTCCCCGTAGGAGGCCTTACCTTCTTTTCTAAGGAGTAGATGGAGGGTAGCAAAATAGTGAAGACTGGAAGCATAATTTAGACATATGCAATTCTTATTCTGTGTGTGCAGAATATGAGCATCACAGAGGAATTTATGAAAAGCTAACTCTTAGACCCCAACTAGATCTGTAAAATCATATTTTCTCTCAGCAATGTGAAACATATCATGCAGGAAACTAAATCAGGTAATTTTCTTATTGTCTTTCACTAGTTTAGATTGTAGAATAGTAGAAGTTTCTGCTTATTTAATTCCAAAAGAATACTCTTGCTTTTCTTTAAGGGAACTAATGTTTAAATATTCAATTAGTAGAAATGTACATACCATGTTAAATAATAGTACTGCTACAAAGAATATATAATACACCAAACCTATACAAACTGATATATAAAAACATTAAACATTTAAACACATTCTCTAAAAATGAAAGTATTAATGTTTTATGTGGGTTATTTAATCAGAAGAAAAAGATGAATCACTTGTCTAAGCCTACAACATTTTTGTACTATTATAATATGTTATTATTATGTAAATTCAAACAAAACAAGTGTTTTTTAATCTCATGTTTACTTTTTCATGTAGTATGACTCATTGATAGAAATCTCTCATAACATACAAATAAAGCAATTTTCTAAATTTTTACACTATAGTGTAATAGCCCATTTGCAACTCATCTCTATGACAACTGTTGCTACAAAAAGCTTGAAATTTAATTTTTCTTCTCTGCATATTAAATAAACAAATATTAAAAACAAACAAACAACAACAACAACAAAAAAGACTTTGAGGGCTGGAGAGATGGCTCAGAGGTTAAGGTTGCTCTTCCAGAGGTCCTGAGTTCAATTTCCAGCAACCACATGGTAGCTCACAACCATCTGTAATGGGTTCTGGTGTGTAGGCATACATGCAGGTGGAACACTGTACACATAATAAATGTTTAAAAAACAAAAACAAAAACAAAAACCCTCGAAAGTGATTGCTTTACCTAGATTTTGAGTTCTTTCTGCCCTTATTTTTTTTATCTTTTTTTGAAGGTTTTTCTCATACCCACCATTGCTCCCATTCCCTCCGCTTCTCCCAGTCCTCCCTCAGCCTCCCTTCCCCCCATCCCCCCATCTATTCCCCAGGGAGGCAAGGTAAGTCAGTTCAGTCTGGCATATCTAGTTGAGGTAGGTCTAAGTCCCTCCCCCCATTATCAAGGCTGAGTAAAGTGTTCCTCTGTAGAAAATGCTGCCCTTCATATTTAGTTGCTAATTGTCACTCTGAAGTAGCTCAAGTTTTCATATCCAGGTGACTAATGAGAGTGCTTTAAAGATTAAAACTAGAAAGGAGAAGGAAGTGGGTTGACACCACCTAAGCTGTAATTATATGCCGTTTTATGACTGATACAGCACTGACTATGAGAATCCTTTATAAATAAAAACCCTTTTGGTCACTGCTATTGTCTTCAGTCATTCAGCACTATGTCCTCCTGAGGCACCCAGCTTGGCCTCAACAAGTGAACATTTATTTTCATATTTAGGCCACCATGAATATAACTGTGATAAACATAAAAATTTTGATACTTATTAAAACTAATTTTAATAGTATGGAAACTATACTGAGAAGATTTCAGGGATCTATAGCAATATTATAACTTTATGAGAACTCTGTATATTGTAGACACATATAAACAATGGATATAAAGAGAATGTCTAGGCAACAGTACTGTTTGTGGCAATAGGGTTGGTGCTTGAAGATGTCTGAAAATATCAGAATACATACAACAAATGTGTGCAGTTTCATATCAAACATGTAACAATGCAACATGGTTTTAATTAATTTTATTTGCTATCTGTGGAAAATCCCAATCTACTGCTATCAGAGTTTATTTTGCATGCTAATACACAATCCATGTCACATTCATTGTTCAATTCTGGAACAGATTTTATTTTCACTCTTTTTGTTTTCTCCATTAAATCATACTTAGTGAGATATCTTTTATGTAAACATTAAAATGAATTGTGTCACTATACTATAGTTCTCCTTCTATGGTTTGGCACATTATTTCATATCAGTTTCATTTTCACATACTTACTGTAGTTTGATCAATAAATGGTTATGTAGAACATATTTTATACTTCTGTACTACTGTAAACAATGTCATTAAAATTATGTATTTAAAAGCAAAAGATGATGGGTATGTTCAATTTGTACCATAATTTAATATAATCCAAAGAAATTTTCCAACAAAAACAGGAAACTTGATTCCAAAACTACATGTCATGTGGAAAAACTCAGAATTCTCAATATGATTATGAAGAAATAATACACACATTGAAACAATGTATGACATCTGTGGTTACCACAAAGTTACTACAAACAAGAATTAATACACTATTGGAGGTGGTCTTTTCTTTTCCACCTCTAGTTCCTAAATAATCAACATGGAGATTTAATATTAGTTAGTAATGCTTTGCCAATAGCTCATGCTTGTTACTAGCTAACTCTTAAAATTTAAATTAACCCAATTATATTATCTACATTCTGCTACATGATATTACCTCTCTTTCATCTTGTACCTCCTATTTCCTTTCTGTGTTTTTCTGATGACTCCCCTGCCTTTACCCTTCTTCTTCCCAATGTCCTTAGTCTGGTTTTTCTGCCTAATTTTATCCTGTCAAGCTATTAGCCAATCAGCTTTTATTACCCGAATCACAATTCACAAACCAAATACCTATTCACAAAATGTAAAGGAATATTCCACACATTACTTGTAAAAGAATAAAGGGATGGAGAGAAAAAAATCCAAGAATACAGGCACAAAAATATAGTCAAGTTCTCTTCAAAAGACCTAGAGAAATTCAGCCAAAAAAAAAAAAAAAAATGTGCACTTGGCCAGTGTTACCTATGAATGTAGGTTACAGAACTTAAATAAACACACTTTACAAACATGACTGAAAGTAACCCCTAACCTGTTATATTTATGACTATCCAGCTACTACTAGTCCCTTCCAAACAGAGAGGTTCCATGCCCTAGAGCTATCTGTAGAAATAGAGGTCATCAGAAAAGTGGGCCATGGCTTCTTAGCCCCTCCCTCATGTTCCTTTGTGGTTTCAGGCAAAACCTATACATAAAACAATGTTGAAGAGTAACTTAATGCCTGCTTCTGGACACATAGATTATGGCGCAAGATATGGAGTCTTCCCTATGTGTCGAAATCCATGCACACCTGAAAAGCCTCTGCAGTTCTTTTTTCCCCTGAAATTGAATTTCCCTGAATCAGGCCATTGTAGCTGATGGTAAAGGAAAGTTAAAAGTGTTTTAATCAAGTATTGCTGAAGGGTGATCCCTGCCAGGAGCCACTGTCAAAAACACAGCTTATAGAAACTGAAAATGTAGGTGTCAACCCACCAGAAAAATGTTCTTTCATGGAAGTTAATCCTGTCCAGGAAAGGCCTGCATTGACTCAGGAAACTGTTGCTCACTTTTATTAAAGCATCTTGGTGACTCCCCAATACTTCCATTGTAGTGTGTAATCTCATGAAATGTGTATATATAATCTCATGATTACATCTCAATCATACTGTGACGTGGGTTGTTAGAAAAGTGTCTTTGCGGTTAGCTGTGTAATTTTGATACTTGATAAAATACACTGGGACATGCTTTATAACTAGATCTATTGTCCCACAAGACTGTAGACACTTAAAGCCTGCTTTGTTCCTTTCCTCAAATGAAAGAAAATAACAATCTCCCCTCCAATGGCCTTTGTAAATAGATCATGCTTTAACCTTATAGTTATGCAGAAGGTTGTAGTCATAGGTGTCCACCAAGATTACGAACACAAAATAGCCTACGAAAAACATGCTAATTCTTTGCTTCTCAAGTCTGTTGACAATATACCTAAATCTCAAAGTCTGTCACTGGGCACCGCCCCCAAAATGGTCAGTCTTACTCCTGTGACTTTGAAGGCCTGTGTTGCCATGGTAAATGGCTCTGCCCTAAACACTTACTTTGTACTTACTTTCACCTCAGTTTATGGATTAGTTTATTATCTAGCCACACTTAAAAATGTAGCATTACACACCAACTCTCTTTTTCCCTTTTTAGATTTTTCCTACTTACTGACCTAGTGATTTGTGCTCTCTCTCTCTCTCTCTCTCCCTTCCCCCCGCCCCCCTGTGTCTCTCTCTTTCATTTGACCCTGTTCCCTTTAAGAGTTCATTGAGGCTTTCACAAGTCACTCTCTCTTTGAGTCAGTCATAAAGACAGTCTGACAGTCAATGCCTACTATAAACTTCTATGAGCCTTTTATGACCTGGAAAGAATTCAAGCTTTGTGACCTTGCTTCATCCAGTGAATTGCTAACTATATGTGTATATTTTTTTTTTAAAAAAAGGAAACTTTGGAGACACAGAGTA
Source organism: Sigmodon hispidus (assembly GCA_004025045.1). Classification (NCBI taxonomy): domain Eukaryota; kingdom Metazoa; phylum Chordata; class Mammalia; order Rodentia; family Cricetidae; genus Sigmodon; species Sigmodon hispidus. Next base: position 127,932 of record PVIH01002348.1, on the reverse strand, counting down.
AAACAAAGACAGAACAGCAGAGAGATCAGAAGCAGAAAAATAAAGAGACATGGATAGAAAAACATGTGAGTAAATATTTCTTTAATCCTCAGATTACTTAAGTTTTCTTGCACTTGCTGGAGAACCTTTACTAGATCCTAAAAGAGGTTTGAGGGGCTGGGCCCCAAAAAATCCTTCAATAGATTCCCATCACCTCCTTTCTATTTCTAAATTATCTGTAAAATTTATCACACAAACCTGAATGTGAAATCCAATATTCAGAATTTTTAGAAACCCAACCTTCAGTTTTCTAATCTATCTTCCCATTGCATACCAAAACCAATATTTGTATATTAAAATTACATAATTTCTACCATTTCTTTTCCTGTCTCTAAGACTTCCCATACACTTCTCATTGTTTTCTAATACATGTCTTTTTTTTCTTTTTTTGCTTTAACAACAGTTAAATAGTAGCAACAGTTACTGTTTGAAAGTGACCTATGTCACATTAAAGAGATCCTGTAGCTAAACATAGAAATTATATAATTTTAATCCCAAAATATTTTTAAAAGTTGAAACAGGTTTTATAGCCATTACTGTAGAGATTAGAGATTTGTATTAGAGGACATTTGAGATTATTCATGTCTTTTCTCTTAGACTGTACATATTAAATCTAAAAAATACAATCCTACTAGGGAAGACCATGCAATTTTATCTTGGTCTTCTACCTTGAACTAGTGTAATTACAGTAATTTGACTTTGCAACAAGTACAGGCCTTCATCTATGAAGAACAAAGAGCCCTATGCACACAGATAAGCACTGGAGAATCCAGGAAAGTTATATAAACAGCTTACCTCTCCTGAGAAATGGGTGCACAACTTCTCTTCCTAAAACTCTAGGAATAATGTTGTCTTACAACCTGGTGATCCTTTGCTGTCTGATCAGAGAGGTTCTGGTCTTATCTCCCAGAATTTATGTTTTTACTGATCCAAGACCTTTTCTCCTAAGTCATAAGCATTGCTTTTAAATCATAAAATACACTCATATGAGTGAGGTCCTTTTTGCTTTAAAACAGCCTAAGTGACTTCTTTGTTATCTTAGGGCCAGATCAGTCCTAACATCCACAGGGATTGATTATGTTTACCTCAGCCAAGCTTCCTAAACCCTAAATCTTGGGCAGTATCTCTGAGTCAAGAGTACCTATCCATTCTTATGAAAGAAGCCAGATTTACTTGGTAAATCTTAATGTAAACATGTCTTAAATTGTCAATTTGGGACTGAGTTGTTATCTTATTACATTTTCAAGATTGTGTTGTGCTTAAACATGGCTAAAGAGTAATAAGCTGGGCCAAACTCTCGAAGTCCTGTCTAATACTGGTTACAATAAAATTGGGCTGAACCAAGTTACATTCTTTTCACTTCATAGAGTTTTCCCCCTGCTACTCTAAAGCCTGTGGAAAAATTACATTCTTTATTGTCTGGTCCACAGGTTCAAGAAATGGCAAGTCAGTATATTTATTGATCATCTATAATTGATTACCTTACTACTCATTGCTAATGTCAACTACTCTCAAAGCAGCCAAGCATTCACCCTTCGTTTTGCCCCTTCCTTTCTGTGCATAACTACACCTACATTAAAGTTAGTCAGTGAATCTAATTCTTATGTTGTTTCCTCTTAATTTGTAAGTTCCCAATAAAAGCCAGAGAAAGTAGATGACACTCATTAACTGGTTTAGTTTTCCTTCTCACAGACCAGTCAAGACTCAGCTTGGAAGGAGTTGCAGGGCTGTCCTCCCAGCACTGGGGAGCAGAAGCACAACTAGGTGCTCAAAGCAGTTCTCAATTACATAGCATGAAGCAAGCCTGAGCTACAGAGGACACTGCTCTAAGCAGAAATAAATAATCAACAGCATTTGAAAAAAAAATGGAAAGAGAAATCTTAATGTCCAGGAAACATTGAAGAATAAGGAAGGGACCTAAAGAGATGGCTTAGAGGTTAAGAGCACTGACTGCTCTTCCAGAGGTCCTGAGTTCAATTCCCTCACAACTATCTGTAATGAGATCTGGCACTCTCTTCTGGCCTCCAGGCATACATGCAGACAGAATACTGTATACATAATGAATAAATAAATGTTTTTAAGGGATTAGAGTACTGCTGCCTTTCAAAAAATCATATTTTTGAAAGGATTGACTTTTTAAAAAGATAAGTATAATTTAAAAATACATATCTATACCGACTTTTTAAAAGAGCAAGCCATTCCCTAGTAGAGAGAATGGCATTAATAAGATGTTTGACCTTGCATCTATATGTAATATTAACTACTGAGATCTGACCATATACAGCTACAGCCAAAGCCTATGATTGACTTCTGTGCCAACCATGATGGCAAGGGAGGTATGTCAAACATGTGCATAGGGGAGTTCTCTAATTGAAAATTCAATATTCATTGGCTCAGGCTAACCTTCCCAAATTGTACACCTGCCCTTATTTATATTGCATATTAATATATGCCGAACATTATAATACCACTCCTCCTGCAACAACCAGGTCCTCTTCCATAATGACTCAAATGGATGATTGCCTACTGTTTCCCCTATTGTATACACAAGAAACCGTTCCTCCTATTCTGTTCTAAAGGCAGAAGCTATATTCCACATTCTTGTTACTGAAATAAACAGTTGACTACATGACTCAAATGGGTAATTTTAAAGTTCAGGATGGTAGAAGACTTTAACAATCTCATTGGATTGATCAAGAGGAGAGCAGGGTCATTGACCTGGGGAGCAACAGAGTGAGATCAAGGCTACCTAATTCAACATAGAATAGCTTGTCTTGGAAACATTTTTTTCTAGAACACTGGAGGTACAGCTGTCCTAGAATTAATATGCCTTCCGAGGGAATAATCACACCAAATACTTAAAAGACTAATAAACAAAAATCTCTGTGATAGCAGAGAGCATCCAGCTAAAAGAAGAACAAGCCTAGTACTGATTTTGCATTCTATACATGCTGTAGTGCTTAAATTTCTTTTAAGTTTGGGCTCCAGGTTACTCTTTGAACAAGTTAAATAAGGTCAGGAGTCTACAAGTCTAGCCACTTAGGCAGATGGAAATTTACAAGGCAAATCTATCTTTTAGATTATATGATCTAAAATATACATTAAAAAGATGTATCAGGGTCACAATCCTCACACAAAGGAGAACACAAATTCAGAAATCATCATAAAAAAGTTCCCTGTCAGTACTGTAGATGCTGCTCTTAGATAAACAGTCCTGCCAAGATATTCAAACCTTAGAATAAGGCTGCTTTTGCCTCTGAGCATGCTGGCCACAGTTACAGTAACAGAAAGAGTTCATTTTAACTTGCACTGTTATCTTAGGGTTGGGACATCACCATAGAAAATTCCATTTTCTTTTTTAAACAAATCTTTTTAGTTATTCATTTCTATTTTCTGTGCATTGCTGTTTGCCAAGAGTATTAGTTCCCCTGGAATTAGAGTTACAGACAGTTCTAATTTGCCATATGGATGCTGGGAATTGAACCTAGGTCCTCTGGTAAAGCAGTCAGTGCTCTTAACTGTTGAGCTATCTCTCTCTAGCCACTAGAATTCTATTTTTAAGCTTTATTTTTATTTTATGTATATGAGTGTTTGCCTGCATGTGTCTGTGCACAGTGCTTGCAGAGGCAAGGCACCAGATGACTTGGGAATGAAGTTACAGGTGGTTGTTAGCTACCAGGTCTCTGGGAATGAAATCTGTGTTTGTATCATCAGTATTTTAACTGCTATGTCTCTCACCACCTTATTTAAAACTTATTTACATTTTAATTAAAATATATCACTTTCCTTCTTCCTTGTTCTCTCCATTCCTTCCCAAACTATCCCCTTCCAATTTCTTTCTTGTTACATATGTGTAAATAAGTACACACAAATATATAAATAAAATCTGCTGGGTCCATTTCTGTTGGTTGTGTGTATATGGCTTAAGGGCTGAACATGTTGCACTGGAGAAGCAATTAGGAAGCCATCCCTGCATGAGGCTAATTCTCTCACCTCCAGAACTCCACTCTCTAATAAACAACAGGAGATCGACTGTGAAGTGACCTAGGCTGCCTCGGACAGGAAACATTATCAAGAACAAAAAAACTTTGGGTAAATACCTCAGCTAACACTTGATAGTCTCATGGCCCTGAAGTTCTGGTGCTGTAGGGAGGACTATAGACATTGTCTTGAGTCAATCTCAGCCTTCCTTGGTTAAATGGTCCTGTCACCATACCTCATTAACCATTCTAACCTTGAATGACTTTAAAATCCCGAAATTCCTGCCCCTGCTTTCTAAGTACCATGGTTACAGGCCAGTGCCACCATGCCTGGCTTAGGTGGCTTCAGCTTCATTTACAGAATCATTAGAATGACAGAAGGAGTAAAATGAGCAGTTACACTTAAACTATATTAGAAAAACACATCTCTGTGAGCCTGGGTTTCATCATCTGTAGAATAAGGCCAGAACTTAGAACTAGTTCTTTGATGAGTTATAACAGACTAAATGGTAAAGAATAATAATACTGCTCATACTTAGAAAACAGTGGGATTTAAAGCAGGAAGGATGCATTTGATGAGAGCTTTCTTCTGTTACTGGAGTTAAGACCAGAGTCTGTGCCATAGCTACTATAACAAGCCAGGCTCAGCAATCCCTTTTTATTGGACAAATCAAAAGACCCATTATCGAGTTGTGACATGTCCACAATAATGCATGCACTCTGAAGGCAAAGTGGGCAGATCTCCCTGATGTCCTAAGACTTTGTCTAAAGAGTAAGTTTCAGGCCAGCTAGTCATTCAGAGTAAGACTATTCCCTTAAAATTAAAAATATAAATAAATAATAGAAAAGAAAAAACAAGTATTAAAAAAATTAAAAACATTTATTCAGTATGACCAAATTGTAACAGTGATGAAGATATAAGGTAATTAATCTTTGAGGTACAAACAGGTTTAGTTGGCAAGAGATATGCATAACTAAGTAATCTGAGCCATATAATGAATTTTTCTATCCTTAAATCCCTCCCCCATTCTCAGCTTTGACCAGATATTTGCAAAATATTCAAATAAAGAGTAAATGTTTTTACAGCAAAAGGTGTTTTGTTGTAGTTGTTTTGTTTTTGTTTTTTTCTGGAGGATTCTGTCTCTGCCCAGAATGAGATTCCTAGGAAATAAGAATTTCATGGTGTCCACTGTTTTATTAGTTGTAAGCAAAAGGGAGAGACATGTTTCTTTGGAATATCCTTATTCCTACCAGGCAGAAAGGTGACAGGGATGAGAGTGTGGGAACCAAAGAGCTTTAAGGTCCAAGTGGGGACCACCTACTGCAGGCCTACTGGGTGCTGTCATTGACAGTTACATGTAGTTGCTGAAAAAAAGTTAAGAGGTAAAGACTTGGAGGGGGTAGAGGCATTATACCCATGAAGTTTTACAACTGGATAAATTATTTCATGTAATTAAAAAAAAGTGTGAAATCTACAAGGGTTACCTTAGCATTTAAAGCAAAGGTATTTTGTCCATATGAGTTTACAGGTACAAATAAAACAAAGTGGTACATCACCATACTTGAACAGATTGTTGGCACTTGTCAGACTTTTTTTTTTTTCAGAATAAATAATCTTAAATAACTAAACTATTTGCAATTGGTTTCCCTTTGGTATAAATTCCTTCAGGTTCTCAAAGATTACACATTTGTATGCAAAGTCTATAACAGATTGATTACACACTAAAAGTTTTACTCTGGTATAAAAACTCTTCTAGTATAAAGAAGTGCTATGACTTTACCACAGACTACATATTTTTTTACAGTTTCTCTCCAGTATGGTTTTTTTTCATGACTTCAAAGACTAATGTTACAAGCAAAGGCTTAATCACATTACTTGGGTTCATAGGGTTTCCTTCCATATGTGTTCTTTTATGTATTTGAAGACTTCTGTGATGTGCAAAGGCTTTACTACATTGAGTACATTGGTAGGGTTTCTCTCCAGTATGTATTCTTTTATGTATTCGGAGATAACTCTGTTCTGAAAAGGCTTTATCACATTGATTACATGTATAGGGCTTCTCTCCACTATGTATTTTTTTATGTATTCGGAGACTAGTTTGACGTGCAAAAGCTTTACCACATTGACTACATTTGTAGGGTTTCTCTCCAGTATGTGTTCTTTCATGTATCCGGAGATAACTGTTATGTGCAAAGGCTTTACCACAATGAGTGCATTCATAGGGTTTCTCCCCAGTATGAATTCTTCCATGCCTTTGAAGGTAACAGTGACGTGCAAAAGCTTCACCACATTCATTACACTTGTAGGATTTCTCTCCAGTATGAATTCTTTCATGCTTTTGAAGATGACTTTGACGTGCAAAGCCTTCACCACATTCATTACATTTATAAGGTTTATCTCCAGTATGTGTTCTTTTATGTACACGAAGAATATTGTGTTGTGAAAAGGCTTTACCACACTGGTAACACACATAAGGTTTCTCTCCAGTATGTGTTCTTATATGTATTTGGAGACTAGTGGGTTGTGAAAAGGCTTTATCACATTGATTACATCTGTAAGGTTTTTCTCCGGTATGTGTTCTTTTATGTCTTTGGAGACTACTAAGATGTGCAAAAGCTTTACCACACTGCTCACACTCACAGGGTTTCTCTCCAGTATGTGTTCTTTTATGTATTCGGAGATAACTGCGATTTGCAAAAGCTTTACCACACTGATTACATTCATTGCGTTTTCTTCTAGTACATATTCTTTCATGCTTTTGAAGATGACTGTGATATGAAAATGCTTTGTCACATTGAGAATATTCACAGGGTTTCTCTCCAGTAAGGCTTCTTTCAGGCCTGTGAAAATAATTGGCACATACATTACATTCATGTGTTTTTTTTTACTGAATAAATTAATTTTACAACTTGGTCTAACTATAAAGAGAAATCAGATCTTAAAGTTTTATCACTGTGTTTACATTCACAATGTTCCTCTTCATTAAGGGTTGTTTTCCATTTTTCAAGAGACTTGTGATGGAGAAGGCTTTATTACATGGCTCACATTTATAGCATCATTTATGAGAATTTTGACATAAATGTAGAGAGCTGAAAAACCTCAAAGCATTGCCACAGTGATTGTACTCATAAACATTCCTATACTGTGAATTGTACATTTGCAAAATGAACCAGAGCAAGCCAAAGAATTTCCACATTTCTAATACTCATAAGGATTTTCTGCAGTGTGAGTTTATTGATGTATTCCCAATAATGTTTGAAAACTAACTTACTGTAAATCTGTACCACATTGAACAGGTCTACTAAAAGATGGGGCTACTATATATCTTCTAATTACTCTAAGAAAGAGATTACTTCTTTCCATACCCCTACGCTTACATGACTTGTATCCAGAGTAACATGATATATCTAGTAAAGGAATAACAAAGGGTTTCCACATTGCATTCACACAATTTCACTTTCTATTCCTCACAGACATGTGATAACTTTCTTGACTCTCATAAACTTCTCCCTTGATAAACTTAGCAAAATTGCTACAAGTATATGAGTACTACCAGCTTTAATGTGTACTATTTAGTTAAGAAGATTTTGAACATTTATCTCCTATTCAGCATGTGTACTTTCAGTAATACATGAGTAGTATGAAACTAAACAGACTGAATGTTCTACATAATACTTCTCATAGGACTATGATCCAAATGGAGATATGTATTAAGGCATTGTTTCTTTGTCTTCTTTCTTAAAAGAATAATGTACAAACAAAACTGACCTGAGATATATGATTTTGTAAAATTTTAAAAATCTTCAATACACTTAAGGCTGTGGTTATTAACACTGGTGCTTTCCCTTAAAACTTCTAGAACACATTAAAATTTCTTCATAGGCACCTATGTATCCACTTGCACAACAAAATTACCTTCCATGTCTTCTAGAACTTTGACAATGTTCTTCAAAATTATGGTCATCCAAACTGTACCCTAAAATATAGTATAAGAAAATGTATATTATTAGAAATTAATTAGAACTTAAACTTAAAATTTAAGCTCTCATCTCCAATGAACCTTAGAACCTTGCCTGATTTATTTGATTCTTCCTCTTTCCCAATCAAAATGACGTAAGAGTATGAATGACCAAGAAACAGTTGTCCCTTTATTTTAAAAAGTGAAGGAAAATTCAGTCTTACCTATAGCAGTGAGGTTCCTATAGGTTTCCAGCATCACATCTTTGTAGAGATTCTTCTGGGAAAGATCAAGCAAAGCCCATTCTTCCCAAGTGAAGTCGACACGCACATCATCATAGGTCACAGAATTCTAAAATATTCCATACATGTGTACAACAGATAGCATGATAGAAATATCATTGTATACATATACTTCTTTGACAATATATGCATATATTTCTAGTGCTCTCAATACCTATTCAGAAACACAGAAGTTCTATTGTAATAACCAAATCACTTTACAAGAAAACTGAATAGGAGGTTCACCTCTGTCCTACTGCACCTTTTGACTGGGATATATAGCCTTGCAAGAGAAATGCTAATTAACAGACTTAAAAAAAGAGAGAGAAGCAAACAGATCAATAGTACTAAGTAAATACCAAAACAGATCAATAGTACTAAGTAAATACCAAAGACATTGTATAAACAATTAATAACTACAAAGGAAGATGGGCTAGGTATATTGGCCCATCCCTATAATCTTAGCACTCAGAAGGCAGAAACAGGTTATCTCACTGAGGATGGATGCCAGCTTGTTCTTGGTAGTAAGTCCCAGAACAGTCAGAGGTATATATTAAGATCCTACCTCCCTCATATAAATCAAAGAAAAATATAAGAACTCAGAGGTTCTTACTTAAGTTTCTAAAAGATTCATTTTTTCACTCCAGTTCCATATTCCATTTTCCAGAAACATAAAGTGCCCTAGTTTAACTGTAGCATTAAGAAGTATTATTAAAAGAGAATGTATCTCTAAACAGTTACAAATGGACAGATAAAAGCATCAATATAAATGTTGATCATAAATAAACAACATAAGGCAAGAGACATATAGTTCAGCAGTTAAGATTGCTTACTAATCTTGCAAATGGGTGGGCTCAAACTGTGGCAGGCCAGGTTATTGCTTATTGACCAGGACTCCAGGAAGTGGGTCAAAACACTAATATTGAGCAGAATATGTAAGATTTGTGGCCAAATTATCACACAATGACCTCTAGCTTAATTATTCATGAAGTCTGTTTCCAACTGAAATTCAATGACCTTAACCACCTCTGTATGCATTACTCTCAACATTCTCATCTTAGTCCTATAAGAACAGCCAGTTAAGCTTTTGCCATTTAAAGTCCTGATATTGTCCACGTTCTTATAAAAGACAACATTCCCAGGTTCTTCCCCAAAACACAAACTTTTATTGTGCCATCTCTGGCTTCTCTGCTTCTGTGATTAAATCCTCAAACCAAAACTAATATATGGGATGTCTTTCTGTATGCTGTGAACACAATTGGTTAATAAAGAGATTGTTCTGTCCTATGGCAAGCCAGCTTAGAGACAGGTGGAAAAACCAAGAATAAATAAAAAAATAAGGGTAGAGTCATAAGGACACATTATTCAGCAGCCTAAGAAGCTAGATGTAAAAGCACAGGTAAACTACAAGTCATGTGGCAAAACATAGATTAATGAGAATGGGTTAAGTTGTAAGAGCTAGCAAGCAATAAGACTGAGTCATAAGCCAAACAGTTTGTAATTAACATAAACTTCTGAGTCATTATTTTATAAGCTGCTGCAGGACAGAGGGTGGGAGAGCTTTGTTCGGACCATGAGCACTAATGAGTCAGAATCTTCTGACTACACAAAAACATCACAGGTTTATTTGGTTCATAGTCCATTATTTTAGGAGCTCAGGATAGAAGATCAAGCTAGAAAATGAAGACAAAAACCATAGGCAAATATTATTTTCTGGCTTTCTTTTGCTTGGTCACTGTTTCATGATCAACTAGTTCTCTTATCAACAAGCAAGCGCAGGCCCAATTGCTTAGGGTTATTGTCACCCTCCCTTTATCATAGATCAACAAAATCTCTCAAGATATAGCAACCAGACATTCTTACAGGGGCACATGTTCAATTAAGGCTCACTCAGACGACTATAGGCACTGAGATGTTGACAAGTGATTCTAAATAGGACACAGAGACAATAATATATAAGAAAGTTTAAAAAACTCAACATCAATGTGTTAACCAACCACATCAATAAGTTAAGATAGCAAAACCCAACATTGATGATTACAACCCCTGGAAAAGACAGATGTGTCACAAAATGAGGATAGGAGAACATTTAGCATCAAGAAAAAAACTAAAACTGTATCTCCACAAAAAGTTTTCAAACCAACAAAAACTCAAGGAGCTTATAACACAATACAGTAAATTTTTAGAATACAAAAATAGGTGAAGGTTTGACATTTTCCAGAGAAATAACAATATAATTAGACTATACTTAATAAAAGTCATATAACATAGGTGGTACCACCAATAAAAGGAGACACAAAGAATTGCTACAAATTTAACATTGTCCCTTAAACAAGAACAATATTCTAGGCAGGCGCACAGCTGAACTGGGTCTCGCGGCTCGGTGCGCGGTAGGGGAGAGCGAGGCCTGCAGAGCGCTGCCGAGGTGCGCGCCGGCTGGTCAAGGTTGTGCGCGGAAGAGGCACAGCGGGCGGGCAAGGGGGCGAGCGTCTCACTGTCGCTGTGGCACCGGCAGCGGTTGCCTGGAGCTGAAATCATGACCACACCAGGAAAAGAGAACTTTCGCCTGAAAAGTTATAAGAACAACTCTCTGAATCCTGATGAGATGCGCAGGAGGAGGGAGGAAGAGGGACTGCAGTTACGGAAGCGGAAGAGAGAGGAGCAGCCCTGTCTGCCTGCCTGCCTGCCTGGCTGGACATAACGTAACTGAGAACACTCCTGCTGCTAAAATAGAACTGGCTGCCTCTGAGATTATACGCCAGCTGTTTTCTCTTGTTATGCAAATCCATATGCATCCATAGACAGAAGAAGAAGGAGAAGAAGGAGAAGAAGGAGAAGAAGAAGAAGAAGAAGAAGAAGAAGAAGAAGAAGAAGAAGAAGAAGAAGAAGAAGAAGAAGAAGAAGAAGAAACCTTATCGCCCCAACATAAGAAGGTCCCACCACCCACAAGGAGCATAAACCCCACCCCCCCACCAAAACATTTGCCCTCAATAAACTAAACAAAAAAATGAAAGAAAAAAAAAAAACAATATTCTAACCAAAATCAAAATCAAAGAAATCATCCTGGACATTTTGGTTTTTCCTTTACCAAAAATAGAAAATGAGTTTGGTGAGAAAAGCTGTTCCAACAAAATTGGAAAGATTCACTTGAATCCTTCTGATATTTCAACATTATAGAAATTAGTTTTGCCTACTTGAAGTATCTAATTCCCTTTTAATAAAGAAAAGTATGTCCGTTAGGATGATTACTTAGAAATTATTTTGTTTCCAATGATTGAAGGTTAGATGTAAGTCTGCAACAGAGTGTAGAAATGCAAAATGTTAAAAACCAAATATAAAATAATAGATTTTAAAAATAAGGTATAATTTTTATTATAAAACAAAAGCAACTTGTTTTGCTTTAATTGCCTTGTAAGTCACAAGCACTTTTGAAAGAAAAATCTGTCCTCATTTTTATGTGCATACTTATTTGTTTATTTGAGAAATGACTTCCATGTGTATACAGGTGACACATCAGATTCTCTGAATCTGGAGTAGCAGGTGGTTAAGTCTCCTGATTTATGTGTTGGTGTCTGAACTCAGGTCAATCTCAGGTTGCAAGAATACTTGCTAAGTGACCTCCTCAGCACACAAAATAGTACTTTTTATCCAATAAACTCAAAGTCTTTTACAGATTAGCAACAAACAAAATATTGAACACCATCCCTAAACTAAGTAATAAAAGTATATAAATGATCCCTGTAAACCTGATACCTCAGTATTACAATGTTGGGTATGGGACTATATAGGCTGCCCATGGTCATTTGACACTCTGTGTTACCAGAGACCCAATTCTCAGGGTTGTCCCTAGTGCTACAATACAACACCAATTGCAGCTTCCCCTCCTCCCATCCATACCTCCTATAGATCCCAAAGACCATCCCCACCTGCCTTTTTCTTCCTGCCCTCAACTTGGGCAGAAACTCTCTTCTCATTCACAAGGCATGTTTGCCCAAAGACTAAGTAGGCTGCCCAAAGACCTACCCCACTCTCCATTAAAACAGACCCAATTCTTATGGTTGTCCTCAGAATACCAGGGGCAACTTTATCTCTATGTGTCCTTTAGATACATGACACCATTTCCACTTGCACCCAACTCAGACACTCCCTGCTCAGCCACATGTCATGCCTGCCCAGAAGACCAGGTAGGCTGATACCACTCTCTGTAAATTGTAAATTGCTTCATATGAGACAACTGAAGAGAGACGCTTGAGAACGTAACAAAGCCTTAAAGATCAGACAGGTGAGCCTCAGTAGACTGAAGCCCAAGCAGCTTTGCAGAAGTGTTTTTATTGTTACACAAACAGTACTTATTTAGGAAGTCAATTTCCACATACCAAAGCCATTGATCTGATCTAGGAATTGGCTAGAGAGACATATTACCCAAGCAATTCCCAGCCACTAGAAGGCTTCCTGGTTTGCCAGGGATGTCTTGTGACTGAAGGTATGCAAAGGCTCTGAAGCTCTTACGGAAAAAATAACTCCATAAATCTCAGATAACAATCACTGATTACTATTATTTTCAAAGATTACTACAAAGCCTAGTGAGCCATCGCTCCAGAGTTTATAGCAGGTACAATGGCTCCACTATACCTCCCACTACAAAGGAAGCATGCCAGAAAGGAGTAGACATCAAGAAACTATCCAACTGAGGAATAATATCAGAACAATAGAAAAACAGAGAACACTACACTGAATCAACAAAACAAGTAGTTCTTTGAGAAAAATCAACAAGATAGACCAACGCTTACCCAAACTAACTAAAAGACAGGGAAAATATCCAAACTAATAAAATCAGAACTGAAAATGGGGACCTAACAACTGATTATGTAGAATGTCTTTAACCATTTTATGTTACTATAAACAACAACATTAACATGCTGTATTATTAAAAAAAAAAAAAAAACAGTGGATATGTTCATTTTGCAGCACAAATTGAATACAATTCAAAGAAAATTCCCAAAAACAAAAAATTTAACAGGAAAGCTAATTCCAAAGCTACATGGCATGTGGAAAAAGAAAATTCTCAATAGGACTGTAAAGGAATAGTACACACAAAGTGTGACTTCTGTATTTACCACAAAGCTACAACAATAAAGAATGTGTACAATATTTGTAAAATAAATAAATAAGGGGATGGAGAGAAGCCAAAAACAAAAGCACAAAAAGATGATCAAACTTTTAACAAAAGATATAAGAAAATACAGCTGGAAAAAATGTGATTGTAGGTGTATGGAAATTAAATAAACACAGACTTCACAGAAATAATTCAAAGTGGCCCCAAAATTCTAGAAACTAGAGTTTCAGTTTTCCAATCTTTCTTCCCACTACATACCAAAAGCAATGCCTGTGTATGCATAATGGGCAGTTATATTACAAACATCATAGTTTCCCATGGCCAGGGCTGTAGAGCCTCCCTCTCTGCAGGAAATCCACACTCAGGGAGGCTCAGAGGCCAAGGGCCACTTTGGTGATATACTGTGTATCAAATAAAGATTGCCTAAAGATCAGAAGACATAGCCAGCCACAGAGTCAGCCACAGATGTCAGGCAGTGGTGACACACACCTTTAATACTAGCACTTGAAGTGGAGATTCATCTGGATCTCTTTGCGTTCAAGGCCACACTGGGCTACAAGAGATTAATCCAGTCCAAAGAGAAACAGAGCCAGGCAGCACTTGGGATCACATATCTTTAATCCTAGCATTAGAAAGGTTGAGTCAGGAAGTGGTATAGCTGTGTAGAAAAAGGAGGCAGGAAGTCAGGGATTCCCCTATAGTTCCCTTTGCTTCCCCTATTCAGTCTGGGAATGTGTGGAGACAAGATCTTCCCCTTTCAGCCTAAGGATTCAGTGATAGTGAGAAATGGCTGTGGCTTGTTCCTCTGTCTCTCTGATCTTTCAGCTTTTCCCTAGTATCTGGCTCCAGGATTTTACTAAAAAAACAAATTAGGGTTTGTACAACAGACCACTGCCCAGGTCACCACATGTAGCAACAGAATCAATCTGGCTCATGGTCCATCTCAGTTCCAGCAGCTGGGATGCTGATAGCAGAGCCAACTTGCTCTTTCTGGTCTGGGGACAGTGGCCACCAGTTCACCATGGCATGGCTGTGGTCTTCCTTACAGCTCCTTACAAGAGAATTGGAGGGAGAAGACTCCTGAGAAGAACCTCAAGCTACCTCCTGATTGGTTGCTAAGCCTTCCTAGAGTCCCTTATTAGCTAGGGCCACCCAGCTGGGCCTCAGGACTTTAGCACCTCACCTACTGGGTGAGCAAAGATCAAATGACTCAGACAACACAGGCCTTCCACCCCAGCAGACAGGCCCTATTCTGGGAAATTTGTAGTTTAATAGACTCTCCCATTCACCCAGAGGACTTCCTGTTCCTCTTCCCAGGCACAGGGTCCTTTCAATGTGCATTCCCTTACACACTTAATGTCCAGTGCAACCAACACATTGCTTCATAGCTTTGGGAGGGAAGGGGGTCATTCAGCCAAACACAGATCACATTCAAATAGTAGATGTTGTTAAAACAAAACAAAGGACCATAAATTAGAAAACGATAGTCAAGGGAGGACTTAGAGGCAAGAAAAAAAATGTACAATTAAAATTTTCCAAATTATTTTCTAAAGTTGAAACAGGCTTTATAGCCATGTGATGCAGAGACTAAGGACTTGTATTATAAACACCAAGTATCACTCATTCCTTTTCTATTAGGCTGTATGTCTTAAACCTGGAAAATACAGTCCTGTTAGGCAGGGCCACACTATTTTATCCTGTTCTTAAATTTTAGTTGAACTAGTTTAACTACAGTAATTTGGCTTTACAGTAAGTTCCGCTCTTTATCCACATTCTTGATTTCCCCGTCTGTGAACCCAAGAAATGGTCAATCAGGACACTAATATTGATTACCTAACTACTCATTGCTAATGTCAGCTACCGCCACATCATGAAAGTGTTCACCCTTCTTCCTGCCCCTCCCTTTCTGTACTGCTTTACAGCTGGTCAGTGAACTCAGTTCTTACACAGATGCTTCTTCATTTATAAGTCCCCAGTCAAATCCAGGGAGGTCGGAGGACACTCATTCACTAGTCCAATTGTCTTTCTCAATGACCAGTCAAGGCTCAGCCTTGAAGCAGTTGCAGGACCTTCTTCCCACACTGGGTAGCAGAGGCAGGATCAAGGTGTTCAAAGCAATTCTCAATTACATGGTGTGAAACAAGCCTCAACTACAGAAGACACTGATCAAAACCAGTGGACCTCAACCTTAACCCTTTAATACAGTTCCTCAAGTTGTGGTGAGCCCCAAAATATAAAATTATTTACCCTGCTACTTCATAACTATAATTTTGCTACTGCTGTAAATTGTAATATTAATATCTGTGTTTTCTAATGGCCTTAAGCAACTCAATGTGACTGGGTTATTTGATCCCCCAAAAGAATGTCTCCACCACCCCAGGATGAGAACCACTGCTCTAACCTGATATAAATAAATAGCTCTTGAGAGAAGAAAAAAAAGAGTGAAATTCTTAGTGACCAGGAAACATTGGAAAAATAAAAAAATTTAGAGATTATAGCAATAATGCATTTAAGAAAAAAAACTGAAAAATGATACCAATAAAACTGACTTTTTAAAATGTTGAAGGAATTGGAAGAACATTTAGCTATACTGACTTTGAAACAGAGTAGGCACATCCCTGGTAGACAGAAGGCCATTAATAAGACTTTGTATGACTTTGTCCATGTAAAATGTCAGCTTCTGTGTGCTATAAACTGACACAGTTACAGCCAATGGCCTGTGTCCCAAACCTCTGCGCTGATTTAACTGTATCAGTCAAGATTGACAGAAATGCATAAGAAAGGTCCCTAACTGAAAACCCAGTGGTTCAAACCACCTTCCAATCCTGTCTCCACTCCCATGGAAAGAATTAATACGGGCCAGAAAACTGCACAGAAAGTCGATTACCTGCCCATCTGCCCTTTATGATGCAGACCCCTGCAGCTCAGTGCCTTAACCTCCAGTCTGTGATCTAGCTACTGCCTGTCTGTTTCCCCTGCGGTGTACACAGTACACTATTCCTCCTCTGCTGCTCTCAAGAAGCCATGCACCTCACACAATCCCTTTTCCTGTTCTGCAAATGGACACTCCACTATGTGACTCAAATTGGTGCTACAGACCTGTAATGCAATAATTTAGGATGGTTAGTCAGGAGGATAGCAAGGGCAATGCCCTGTGGGGCGACAGACAGGGTTCAAGTTTACCTCAATCAACCTTGACTCAAAACTGATTTTCAAAAAGACTGGAGATGCACCTGACCTAAGATTAATATATCTTTATGGCACACCAGGACTTAATGTTGGTTGTGACCCTGTAATGGCCCCTTGAGCAGCAAGTTGGAGGCTTGTTCTTTGATAAACGGATGGGCCTTTCTGCCGGTTGTAAATCGGGATTGTCTCTTTTGTTATGGGAATATAGTTGGTTAATCCTGGGGAACATTTACATCCTTACCATACTAATCTCTAATAAGCATGATTAGCATACTACTTATCTTTGCGGTATTTGGAGGCAGCCCTCTCTTAGCTAAATGCTACTTGGTATGATTCAATGTCTCCTAAGAATTGAGAAATCCTTATAACATAAATTCTAATTCTTTACATCACAGCAGTGGAGTGCTACTCTCCACAGGAGATACTGTTTACAAGCTTCACAAAATTAATTCCAGATGGATCTTACACCTAAAAATGTTCAATGTTTAAGCCCGCAGAACTCTGGAATAAACTAGAGAAACCGGGGCTCTCCAAGTTTGGCAAATCTGTCTTCCATAGCGACAATACAAGCACTATAGGTGCCAGCATTTCACAGTCCTGCTTCCAATGCTCTACCCAGATGCAGCCTATGTAGTGAACTTATTCAGAGGCTGCTGCCCCAGCCCAGGGAGTCACAAGGACCTCAGAGAACCACTCAGGACCACACGGGACACACAGGACCAGGCAGGAACAAGCTGAACTCTGCGTCTGCCCGCTGGGTTCCACCCAGCTCTGGGAAGGTCCTACCCCTTGGCTCCTGCGGCTCCGCCGGCTGCTCCTCCCAGCCTGGGCACAGCAGCCCCTCACTCACCATGGTGCACCTGCGGAGCTCGCCCAGCCCTCCAGCTTCCCGCAGAGGATCCCACCGTTCCAACTTCCTCAGTGGAAGTGCTGAGCCGGAAGCCTGGCTACCGGAAAAACCCGCCCATCTGACTGAAGAATCTACTGGAGGCTCTGATTGGCTAATGAGGCCTGAGTGACAGGAACAGTTTTCTTGGGGACTGGGTGAGCTCAAGAGACACACAACAGTGTGTTCCAGCCTTTGCTTCTACCCCAAGTACAGACCTATCCCAGATTGGCTGGAGATTTGCACCAAATTTAACATGTCTCGTTGTAATATAAATCAATGAGTTAGGTTTTAAAAGGAAGTATTAAAATTCAGAAGGAGGCTAATTAGAACATGTTGCACAAGAGGAAAACAGGGTGTCTCAAGAACATTATCTGTTCACAGTGTGTTGAGACAGATAATCACAGCCCCATGTGCAGAAACAGTTGGGTTCTCGGGATCTGAAGCAACCTCTACCCAAAGGCCTCAGACCTTTACCAGCTCTACCAGTCATACTCCTGGCATTAGAGAAGGAACTCTGTCCTTACTCTATACCTTAGAGCTTTTGAGAAACCTCCAAAGGCCTAGGCAGGTTTCCAAACTCAGAGAGGCCTAATTTCTTAAGTATCTTCTAGAAGTTCCTCACTTCCTATTTGACATTTGGAGTTAATTTGTGGAGGTTGTAAATGGCATCTCATGTCCTGGGTAGCACTTCACTACTAAACTGGGATGTACAAGAGTAGAATCGATTATAATATATAAGGATTTACCAATTATAGTAGTTAAATGTATCTGACCCTCATAAACACATAGGGAGTGGCACTATTAGGGCGTGTAGCCTTGTTAGAGGAAGTGTGGTCTAGTTGGAGACCACTAGAGGACCTTGAGGCTGGAGGGCACACCTTTAATCTGAGCTACACCTTCTGTTGGAAGTGTGTTGCTATGGTAGCAGGCTTTGAGGATTCCCATACTCAGGATACCACCCAGTGTGTCAGTTGCTTTCCTGTTGCTGGCAAGATGTAGCAGTATCGGCTCAGCACCACTCTGCTTGCCAGTATGCTCCCTGCCAAGATGGGCTGGAACTCTTAATTGTAAGTGAGCCACCACAATTAAATGTTTCCTTTATAAGAGTTGCCTTGGTCATAGCAATGAAAACCCAAACCAAGGCAACAATACTTAGGACATAGTAAGTCACATGAAGTAGAATTTAGTTGAAGGAGGGCTGCTTTTTAAACACCCCAGAGATAAGTAGTAGGCTAATTCAGCCTGTTAGAGATTAGAATGCTGGAATGTAAATGTTAAACTTTTATGTATTTTGCTATGTTCATATAGCAAAGCTTGTCTCTGAAAAATTTTTCTAAAAATTTTGGAGGTACAGCTGCTCTATAATTAATATGCTTTCCCAGGGAGAAATTCACTTTCAATAGTAAAGATTAGGAAACAAGAATCTCTTTAAAAGCAGCATGCACACAGCCCTGGTTAATGCTAAAGGAGGAGCCAGCCTAGATCAGATTTTGCATTCCACATAGGCTGTCATCCTTAAGTCTATTATAGGCCCCAGGATATACATTGAAAAATTTAAATGAGGACAAGAGACTGAAAGTCTAGGTCCCCAGACAGATGAAATCTTTTAGATCATACATTATGATCTGCATTTAAAACCGACGTCAATGCCACAGTTCTCATACATAAAATGATCGGAGAACACAAATACAAAAGACATTAAGGAAAGTCATGAATCAGCACTGTGGATGTTGTTCTTAGATGAACAGTCCTGCTGAGCTATTCTAACCTCAGAATAAAGTTGCATTTGCTTCAGCCTGCTGGCTCGAAGGAAGGCCAGGGGTGCTTCCACACAGGACCAGAAGGAATTTCTTTTTAACTATCCCTACCTGATGTCTGTATCAGGGCTGATACATCACTGTAAAGAATTCCATTTTTTAAACTTTATTTCTGAAGGGGTTTTTTGTACATGGGTGTTTGCCTGCAAATGTCTATGTGCAATACCTGAAGAGGCCAGGAGAGGGCATCAGATCCCTTTGGCTTGGAATTACAGGAACTGGTTGCCAGGAGGTGGTTTCTGGGAATGAAGCCTGTATCCTCTGTAACAATATCTGATGCTCTTAACTGCTAAGCTATCTCTCTAACTGCTTTTTTATTTAAAATTTATTTTCAAACACTTTAATTAAAATATATTGCATTGCTTTCCCTTACTTTGTCCTCTCTAAACCCCTTCCTAAATTCTTCCATTCTGATTTCTTCCTTGATAAATATGTGGGAATAAGTATGTACAAAAACATGGATAAAACCAGCTGTGTCCATTTCTGTTAGTTGTGTGTATATGGTTTTAGGACTGAATATTTCACATTGGAGAAGCAACTAAAAAGCTCATTCCTGCCTGAGGCTAATTCTTCCACCTGAAAGAGAATGTTACCCTGCAATGAGCAACAAGAGTCTGACCCTGAAGTGACCGAGGCTGCTTTGGACAGGAAACATTAGAATAGAAATGTTTAGAATAGAAAACCTGGGATGTAAATACAGAGTTAACGCTTGTTAGCGTCATAGCCTTGACGTTCTCCTGCTGTAGTGAAGACTATGAACACTGTCCTGAGCCAATCACAGTCTCCCTTGCTTCCATGACCTCATATCATGCCCCATTGAACATACTCACCTTGGATAACTTTAAAATTCTAAAATTTCTGCCTCTGCATCCTAAATACCATGATTATAAGTCTGTGCTACAAAGCCTGGCTTGGGTGACTTCGACTACATGGAATGAATCATTGGAACGACAGGGTGAATAAGACAGACCAACAGTTACACTTAAAGCACCTTGAAAATCACTTATCTCTGTGAGCCTAGGTTTTATCATTTGAAAAATGAGGAGGGGGGCTGGAGAGATGGCTCAGCGGTTAAGAGCACTGACTGTTCTTCTGGAGAACCTGAGTTCAATTCCCAGCATCTACATGGCAGCTAACAACTGTCTGTAATTCCAAGAGCTGACACCCTAACACAGATATACATGCAGGCAAAACACCAATTCACATAAAATAAAAATAATTTTTTTAAAAAAATGAGGAGGAAAGCCTTCCCTAGTCTCTTGATGAGTTATAATAAAGAAAAACAATACTTCTCATAGATGGAACAGGGTGAACTTTAAGGTAGAAGGGCTGCTTTAGATAGACTTCTGTTACTGGAGTTAGGATCAAAGGCTGTGTCCTCACTCTCCTAACCAGCCAGGTGCAGCCACTCACCATTTAATACATTAAAAGAAACAAGTTATCCAGTTTTGACCTGCCAACTGTGGTGGCAAGCTGAGTAGATTTTTCTGATGTCCTAGGACAGCCTAGTCTATAGAGTGAGTTCCAGGCCAGCCAGAGATTCATAGTAAGAGTATTGTTTAAAACAAAACAAGAAGAAAAAAGAAACTAGAAAGAAAAAAAGGAAAGAAGAAAGGAGGGGAAAGAAAAGGAACAACGTTATTAATGAAAACTGAAGACATGATATTTATTCAGTTGACTAATTTGGAAAAGGGATGTAAACACAAGGTAATGAATCCATCCTTTGGGTCCTATCAGATTGAGACAAAAGATATGCAAATTTAAGTAATTTAATGAAGCCATACAATGCATTTTCCCATCTTTAATACACTCCCTCACTCTCAGCTCCTGTCTCTCCTACAAGGTGGTCAGATAAGGAGTAAATGTTTCTTATTGAAGGACTTGGTCTTTTCCTACAATGAGATTCCCTGGGAAATTAGATTTCATGGGTCCACTGTTTCACTAGTTTTTAGCCAATGAGAGAATGACTTGTCTATTTAAGTATCAGGATCTCCTGACACCTTGGACATTTTCTTACAGGCAGGAGTACACCTGACATGTGTCCTGTGGGCTCCAGCGCTGCCTGTTTACCACATTTGAAATCATCTCAGTCCTATGGCTTTGGTCAAGCAGTCAGGCATTTTTTAAAGACTTGTATTGTCAGTTTGGATTCTAATCATGTTGTTCTCTCCCCTCATTTCGTGGCAAATTGGGAACAGAAATTTGTTTGAGCACCAGTAGTTTCTCATGCTATCAGTCTTGCGTTTCTTCTGGATTATCAGGGCTGAGAGAAGATGAATTCAGGATCATCTAGTCACATTCACTGCTAAAATGACATGCTCATGTGGCTGTGAGCATTGGCTGCTCCTTCTCCTGGCCTGACTTTGATTTGAAGCACCCATAAGACAGCTAACAACACTCTGTACTCCAAGTCACAGGTGGTCAGACACTTTTGTGACCTCCCCTGGTGTCTGGATGCATTGGATGTACACGGTGGCAAAACTTATATACCTAAATTAAATTTTATTCTTTTTGAAAATAAAATACACATAAATGAAACATTTTAAAAAATATAGAATAGTATTTATATGTGTCTTTTTTACTATTTATATATCTGGTGCCCTAGGAGGGAGGTATCAGATCTCCTGAACCTAGAAATACAAGTAGTACTCAGCCAACAAATGTGTGTGCTAGGAAGCACACTTGGGTACCTAAGAGGATCAGTACTATTTCGAAAATCTTCACATACAAAATATGTCATTATAATGCAGAAGATAAAAGTCCCCATCACTCCTTCTGTCTCCTATCACTTGAAGGTGACAAAAGTCCCGGATAGAATGTTCTCAAAGGGTTCAATGGCTTTTTATACCTCTGTGAATGAACTCTCCACAGTGCTTCATAGTTTCATTGTTTTCTTAACGTGAGTAAAGATAATAAAAGGTTTTGTTAAAAACCAATCAGTCTAATTAGATTATATTAGGAAAAGTTTTATAATTTGAGATATGCTTTGGGGGAATTTTTTTGAGACAGGCTATCTCTACATAGCAATGACTTTTCTGGAACTCATTCTGTGGACCAAGCTAACTTCAAACTCAGAGATATTGGCCTGCCACTGTCTCCCAAGTGCTGGGATTATAGGCATACCCTTCTAAGTCCACCTGAGATATGTTTTTAAATGACCTATCTTTAAATAAGAGAATTAAATGATAAAATAAAAGTAAATATTTTGATGAACATTCATATTTCTTGAAGTTGTGTAATAAAAATTTAAATTGACAAATTATTTCATATGTTCTCAATAACTGGGTTGGTTATTTTCCCTGCTTTGTTAATTTCATCCACTTAAAAAGTTTTGAACTATGTTAGTGTGTGCACACCTGTGCCATAATGAGTGGACAACTTACAGGTGCCTAGGTACACTATGTAAGTTTAGAGATAAAGCCCAGCGAGTCATTTGTCTGCAAGCGACCTCAACGGCACTCTTTAAAATTGGGTTCAAAATTATTTATGTATGGGCTGGTGTTGGAGTGTGCATATGCCACAGCCCACGTGCAGAAATAAGAGAAGAATGTGTAGAAATAGTATGGATCTCCCAGTGACTGAACTCCAGTCATTAGGCGTAGTAGCAACCATCTTTACACACTGAGACAATTCTCTGGCATTCAGAATTGTGGTTCTGAAAAAGTGTTATGAAAAACTACTTAGTCCTCAAGATAAACTAATACATTCCTAAGGAAAAAAAACACAAGTGGTGGCAGTATATCATTTTTACTTGCATATAGGATTTGTTATTCAAATTGTTCTGTTTTTCTCTGTCCTTGAATGAAATTATATTTATAATCCAAAAAGAAGATAATATTTTATCATTGTAATTTTCATCTAATCTTATTTTAGCATCAGTGAGACAGCTCAGTGGGAAATGTCTGTTGTGAGCAAAGCTAGTAACCTCATCTTGATCACCTTATAAAGGTAGACAAAAGTCTTTAAATGTCATTAGGCCATTTGAGATTCTTCTGTTGAGAATTCTCTCTTTAGATCTGTACCCCATTTTTAAAACAGATTATTTGGGTTTTTGATGTCTGGTTTCTTGAGTTCTTTATATATTTTGGAGATGAGCCCTCTGAAAGATGTGGGGTTGGTGAAAATATTTTTCTATTTTGTTGGCTACTGTTTTGTCTTATTTACCATGTCCTTGCCTTACAGAAGCTTCTCAGTGCCAGGGGGTCCCATTTATTAATTGTTGCTCTCAGTGTCTGTGCTATTGGTGTTATATTTATATTTAGGAAGTGATCCCCGTGCCAGTGTATTCAAGGCTCCTCCCCACTTTCTCTTCCATCAGGTTCAGTGTAACTGGATTTATATTGAGGATTTTGATACACTTGGATTTAGCGTTTTTGCGTGATGGTAGATATGAATCTATTTGCAATCTTCTGCAGATTGACATCCAGTTATGCCAGCACCATTTTGAAGATTTTTTTCCATTGTACAGTTTTGGCTTTGTCAGAAATCAGGTGTTCAAGGGTGTGTGTGTGTGTGTGTGTGTGTGTGTGTGTGTGTGTGTGTGTGTGTGTGTTAATGTCAGAGTCTTATTCCGCTGATCCATGTATCTGTTTTTATGCCAATACCAAGCTGCTTTTATTTCTCTAGTTCTTTAATAGAGCTTGAAGTCAGAGACAGTGATGCCTCTGGAAGTTTCTTTATTATACAGAATTGTTTTGGCTATGCTGCATTTTTTGGTTTACCATTTGAAGTTTAATATTGTTCCTTTGACGTCTGTGAAGTATTGTGTTGGGATTTTGATGGGGGTTGCATTGAATCCACAGATTGCTTTTGGTGAGATTGCCATTTATTTTGCTGAACCTACCTACCCAAGAACATGGAAGATCTTTCTATTTTCTAATATCTTCTCCAATTTCTTTCTTCAATGACTTAAACTTTTAGTTGTACAGGTTCTTTACTTGTTTGGTTAAAGTTGTCCCAAGATATTTTATGTTATTTGTGACTATTGGAAAGGGTTAGGTTTCCCTGATTTCTTTCTCAGCTCATTTATCAATTGTATATAAGAGGGCTACTGATTTTTTTTTTTTTAGTTAATTTCATATGGCGCCACATTACTGAAGGTGTTTCTTAGTTGTAGGGGTTACCTGGTAGAATTTTGAGGGTCACTTATGTTACTATTAGATCATCTGCAAACAGTGAAAGTATAACTTCTTCCTTTTCAATTTGCATCATCTCCTTAATCTCCTCTTGTTGTCTTATGGCTCTAGCCAGAACTTTGAGAACTAATTTGATAGATATGGAGACAGAGGACAGACAGTCTTTTCTTGTTTCTGATTTTAGTGAAATCACTTTCAGTTTCTCTCTATTTAGTTTGATGTTGGTTGTTAGCTGGCTAGATATTGCCTTTGTTATGTTTAGGTATGTTCCTTGTATCTTTAATTTCTTCAACAACTTTATCATAAAGAGGTGTTGGATTTAGTCAAAGGCTTTTTCAGCATCTAATAAAATTATGATGTGTTTTTTTTTTCAGGTTACTTATATGGGGGATGATATTCATAGATTTTTGCATGTTGAACCATTCCTTAATCTCATGGATGAAGCCTACTTCATCATGGTGGATGATTTTTTTTATGTGTTCTTAGATTCAATTTGCCAGTATTTTATTGAGTATTTTTGCATCATTGTTCATGAAGGAGATTGGTCTGTAATTCTCTTTTTTGTTGTTATTGTGGTTTTGTGTGGATTGGGTATCAGGGTAACTGTAACTTTGTAAAGTAAGTTCAGGGTGTTCTGTCTGTTCCTAGTGTGTAGAACAATTTGAAGAGTATTAGTATTAGAATTCTGCACTGAAGCCATCTGGCCCTGGGCTTTATGGGGGGTGAAGGGGGGACTCTTGATCACTGCTTTTATTTCCTTGGGGGTTATAGGTCTATTTAAATTGTTTACATAATCTTGATTTAATTTTGGTATTTGGTACCTACCAATAAAATTGTTCACTTCTTTATATTTTCAATTTTGTGAAGTATGGATTTTTGATTCTCTGGGTTTTCTCATTTCTGTTATTATGTCCCCCTTTCCATTTCTGATTTTGTTAATTTGGATATTTCTCTGCTTTTTGGTTAGTTTGAATAATGGTTTGTCTGTCTTGTTGATTTTTTTCAAAGAATCAATTCTTGGTTTCATTGATTCTTTGTATTAGTCTCTGTTTAAGTTTTATTGATTTCAGCCCTGAGTTTGATTCTTTCCTGCCTTCTCCTTCTGGGTTAGTTTGATTCTTTTTGTTTTAGAGCTTTCAAGTGTGCTGTTAAGTTGTCAGTGTGAGATTTCTACACTTTCTTTATGTAGTCACCTGGTGCTATGAACTTTCCTCTTAGCACTGTTTTCATGGTGTTCCATAAAATTGGGTATGCTGTACATTTATTTTCATTGAATTCTAGGAAGTCTTTAACTTTTTTCTTTATTTCTTCTTTGCCCCAGTGGTGACTGAGCTGAGCATCACTCACTTTTCATGAGTTGGCTGCTTCTGCACAGAGCAAGCACCATTTTTTATTACCTTTATTTTTATTTTGTGAATATGGGTATTTGTGTATATGTGTTTATACTTAGTGCCTGCAAAGGCCAGAAGGGGATATCAGATCCCTTGAGACTGAAATTAACATAGATTTTTAGCTACCATATGAATTCTGGGAAAGGAACTGGTGCCTCTGAACCCTCCAATGCATTGGCACAGGTGACCACTTCCTAAATATAACAACAATAGCATAGACACTAAGAACAACAATCAATAAGTGGGATCTCCTGAAACTGAGAAGCTTCTGTAAAGCCAAGGACACAGTTATTAAAACAAATGATAGCACACAGAATGGGAAAAGATTTTTACCAACCCTACAAGTGACAGAGGTCTGATCTCTAAAATATATAGAGAACTCAAGAAACTAGAGCCCAAAACCCTGAATAACCAAATCAAAAAATGAGATTCAGAACTAAAAAGGGAATTCTCGCAGAAGAATTACAAGTGGCTGAAAGGCACTTGAAAAAATGCTCAACATCTTTAGCCATCAGAGAAATGCAAATCAAAACAACTTTGAGATACCATCCTACACCTGTAAGAATGGCTAAAATCAAAAACATAGCTGACAGCCTATGCTGGAGAGATTATGGAGCAAGGGGAACACTCTTCCATTGTTGGGAGTGTATACTTGTTCAGCCACTCTAGAATGCAGTATAAATGTTTCTCAGAAAACTGAAAATCAGTCTCTCCAAGTATCCAGCAATACCACTATTGGGCATATAGCCTAAAGATACACATTTGCACCCCAAAAGCATTAGCTCAACCAAGTTCAGAGGAGCATTATCCATAATAGCAAGAACCTGGAAACAACCTAGATGCCCTGCAACTGAGGAATGGATTAACAAACTGTGCTAAATCTACACAATGGAGCACTACTCAGCAGTAAGAAAAAAAAATGATATCCTAAAATTCGCAGGCAAATAGATGGATTTGTAGAATATCCTCCTGAGCGAGGTCTCACAAACCCAGAAGGATAAGCAGGGGATGTTCTCATTTGTTAGGGACCAAACCCTGGCTTGAGCCTCTAGGCCTCTAACTAAAGGCCACCATGGGAACTTACTGAGAAACCAACCACTGAGCTGGCACGACCCTGAGTAAAATAGATGTTCTCCCAAAGTAAAATAGATGTTCTGGTTTGCTTAACAGTAACTAAGAAGTAACTCTAAAGAATAAAATAACAGGAACATTCTGTGGCTAGGTTACTTAGCAGCCCTCTAAGGTGGCTCTAAAGAATAGAATAACAAGAACATACTACGGTTAGGATACCTAGCAACCCTCCCCTAAAACAAGACAGTCACCTTGTCAATGTCCTGCTTCCCCTGGCCAGCTTCCTGCAGGTGTTTGATGACTACCCCCTTCACATATTCTGCTTTAGAACTATATAGGCATGTATAGAATCGTAATAAAATTGTAGTTCGATCAGACTCCCATTTGACCTGCTGCCTTCCTTTGCGTCTCCCTTCCCTTCATTCTCTCTCATAGGTGGTCTCCCGTGTTGAAGTCCTGTGGGTCGGGACACTCATTTGTTAGTGGACTTTAAACAAAAATATTTTTTTATCATTTAAAGATGATATCATTTAAAGATGAGTGAATAAAGTGATTTTATCACTATGGATATTTGTATATATTCATATTGTTAGTTTTGCACGTGAGAAGACACACACACACACACAAAATAACTTCTAGTTTGACTGTAGAAGGGTTGCTTAGCAGAAATGTGTGGTGGCCATAGTGCATATGTGGGCATTAGCTGTGACCTACTGTGCTTTCTTCATCTGTAGCTGAGCCTAACCTGGCTTGAGGAGCTTTAGATTTTATTTTTTATGTTTAATGTATTTAGAAAAAAGAGTTTTATTATTGTATTGTTTTTTTAGCTATTCTGAATGTTTTGCTTTTTATATAAAGTTTGATATTGATTTTCAAAGAACAATTTAAAAATTAAGCAAACATGAAATATAGCCAACTAGAATCAGTAAACTAGAAGATAAATTTGGGGCAATTTTTCAGGTTGCAAAAAGGAATGGTAAAGCAAAAAATATTGAAAGAGGAGAGAGCCAAGAGGTCAAGTTTCCAATAAGGGGGCTAAAAGGGTGATATACTGCAAATCACAAAAAAAAACAGGTTTTAAACATTTTGTTGTTGTATTAATGTTCATAAAAAGTACTATTTAATCCTAGAAAAAGGCTTTATTTAGCTTCTTGTTTTGAGTTTGAGTCTTTTATCAGTTTTCTACAATGAACCATAACACCGAACCTTTGAAGGCTGCAAAAGGAAGATGGGGCCCCACAAGAATAATTTTCCATAGACTATGACAATGCCACTAGGCTGAAAAACACTAACCAAAGATCAGATTTGGACTAAAAACTGCTCAGGATAATTTCGAGGCAGCTAGCTGAGGTGAACCAGCTTCACAGACTAATCAGGACTTGAGACAAGCCTTACACTTTCCCATTATGCAGAGACTGGATAACAAATGATATAGCTACTTTTTTCAGGAGTTGACAATGAACACAACTCTTCTTTTCAAGATCCCCTAATGATATTGTTCCTCCCAGGCAGGAGAAAGTAAATTGAAGAATACATCCACATTCCCAAGAGGTGGGGTGGTTTGTTTTTGGTCTTTCGATGGGTTATTGAGGACGGTCATTGTTTAGGATGATAGGTTACAAATCAGTATTGGTTGTGTTTAGGAAAAAAGCTGAACAAGAGAAATGACATTTAAGGCTCTTTTTGAAAAAACAAAAAGGAGATACAGGTATGAGAAAATAAGAGTAGGTTATTGAATCTGCTTTGAGAAAAGAGGAATGTGGATATGATAGGATATAAGGGCAGATTATTGATTGAATCTACTTTTAAAAAGCAATTGCTAGTTTTAAATAATTTACATTGGATTGGATTTTTGTATGTTGCATATAAATTGTATATATTGATGTAAAGTTGAGATTAATTTTGTTATTGTACATATACTTCTATGCTTGTTCAAGGTATTGTACCTATTCAATTTATTTAACAATGTAATACAAATTGCTAGTCCTTGAAAATTATTATTACTAACTAATTGGTATATAAAGAAATGTTAGTAGTTAGACATTACAATCAAACTTATTATTACATGTTCAACAGATATATATATATATATATATATTAGTCATGTCATCATCAACCACTTCAGAAACCTACAGAATATGGCATTGAAGATATTTTAATAACATAGGTTCTTTTTGTTTTTATGGCAATGAGACATCTGTTCCTGGTAGCACCAATCTACTTTAGAGAATATGATGGGCATCGAAGAAACTCCAAATGGAGTTGACTTTCTTTGTGGCAAAAGTTAGGCACTGAGCAAGAAAGTACTCTTGCCTTGGCTGCTGACAGTGTGATGTCTAAATGGACAAGCAGGAAACACAAGAAAGAACTGCCGAACCTTGCCAGGACAAGGTAGGAAGGTCTTTAAGAATATCCTGCTTCACTGGGAAGTCTGTCAGATATGCTAGGTCTGTAGGTCAAAGGTGACTGCCCCAAACTACAGAGGAATCTTGGGTCACTGTCCAGGCAGTGAACTATTTCTGACAGTTTTTGGACGTTGCTTGCTTGCACTTCTTGTTTACTTAGTTAATATTATTTCCTTCTTGGGTCTCTAAGGGAGTTGAAGGGAAGATAGTTATAATTTTCTAGTGACAGTTTTAGAAAAGAAACTCACTAAGTTTAGAGTGTGTAAGTTTGAGAGACATCAAAAGATATTTTAGTTAGTAATACAAGTAGAAAGTCAATCAGGTACAATCCTTTGAACTCACCAAAATAGGATAAATAATAGAATATTTTCTTTGCATTTGTCAGTTGTTTCTGGACTGAACATTACTGATGTAATTATTGTTTGTATATATTGTATATGGTTACTGTACCTATTGTACACAGTTTTTCTTATGTTAGTTATAACCTCTTTTATTTTAGACACAAAAGGGAATATGTGGTGATAGATAGGCAATAAATAGCCTGAAATATCAGAAAACAACTACAGCACCAAGCCGTGAAGTTCAGTTAGACCAAGCTGAGGACAGAGAGACTGGCAGTGAAAGAATTCAGAGAGGCTGCAGTCAGAGGATTCAGAGGTTGCAGTCAGAGGATTCAGAGGCTGCAGTCAGAGGATTCAGAGGTTGCAGTCAGAGGATTCAGAGGCTGCAGTCAGAGGATTCTGTTAGGCAGTTAGAAGATTAAAAAAGAGAGGCCAGAGGAGCTGGCTGGGTGAGAAGTGACTATAATTTATCTCTGATATTTCAGCTTGTTCCCAATATCTGGCTCCTGGTTTTTATTAATTCATACAACAGTCTTAGATATGTGGGAAGAAATACAGTCTCCATTTCTATACCAAACCTTTCCTCTTTCTTCCCAAAGAAAATGCACTAAGTCATGTTCTGTGGTTTGAATGTATCCTCTAGAAGTTCAGGAGATGAGAGCTTGGTCCCTGATATAATGATATTAAGGTGAACCTAATTTGATGGTGGTCAGGATGGTTAACACGAGGAGCAGAAAGACTCAGAAAGACGAATTCCAAAACCAGGTGTGGTTATTTTTAATATATGTGGCCAGCCTGGAATACGGAGCTGATCCAGGCCAGCCAGGGCTACATGGTAAGACCTTGTCCAAAAAATGTATTAATGTCATGGCTGTGGCAAAATACCTAATAAATACAATGTAAAAAGAACGGCAGTCTTTTGGCTCAGTCTGATAGTTCAGCCATCATGGTGGGAAGGTGTGGAGCAAGAGGCACATGATGCCCATAGTCAGGAAGGACAGAGAAATGAATATTAGTGTTCAGTATGCTGTATCTTTTTTTAATAAGTCCAAGAATTCAGTTCATAAGATAGTGCTGCCCACTTCCTTCCTCAGTACAAACCTCTGTGGAACACCCTTATAAACACACCCAGAAGTCCAGTCTTCTAGATGATTCTATCCCATCAATCAAGATTAACCATAAAGTATGAGTGTGTGTGTTGGCAGGGGGAAGGGTAATAAAAAAAAAACCAACTTCTGGTATCTTATTACCAAAAATGAACTGTTTTTTTCAGAAATATTCTTCAGAGAGTGTTAGATGCTACAAAGTACAAAAAATGCTTGGTGAAAACTGATTCTTTTTACTCCAAACTGCAAGTGAGCCAAAATGAAAGATCAGCCACAGAAAACTCAAGTGTGCACTCACTTAATTCACTTTGCAGACTGCCATTGCAAACAGCAAGTCATCTGTGTTTATACAGAGGCTAGCAAACCAAACACAGAACTCACTGGAAGGCACTTATAAAACCTTAGGGCTTGGATAAATGGGTTTTAATTGGATGGAAAAAGAAAGCAAAATGTGTTTACATGGGAACCAGCTTTGACCTGCTCAGGTAATCTGAAGTCAGAGGCAACCAGTGCTGATGTTTTTAAATTAATCTTGGGTCCTACAAACACAGATATAATGGTGCTCCTAAATATAAGTGGGTTTATAGTTCCATTTGGTCCATCAAGTGAACACTTACAGCCAGTGTTTAACAAAAAAGACACTAGCTGAAAGCATTTCTGATAAATCATCAGAAAAGGTCCCTGCTCCCTGAATATCCATCCCTTGTTCCTGTGCAGTGACCACTCACAGCACTGTTGTATGGCTTGCTGCATCGTGGAGCAATGACATATTTTAGGTAAGAGAACATTCCATGTCTGGGCATGTAACACAGTAAGTTTTTACCGTGTGCCGTGGGCTTTACAGGTCTCTCTGCACATCTTTCTAAGCATTCCGCACAACAAGCTCTACTCTTAGTCAAGTTGAAGTAGTTCAAGGAAACCCACACACACACACACCCTCACCTTGGGATTCAAATGATACATGTTGTATTTCCCGGGAAATCACCCAAAATGATAATTAAAGATTTCTGACATTTATTTTTCTATTTTCTCCTCAGTTCCTAATGACAGAAAGACTGTATTTAATCCTAATTTAAGTATTACATTCAGCAATAACACATGAAGTGCTTCTCTGTGCCAGATGCTGACAAATACCGAAGTCATACTGCTCTTGATAGATCTACAGCATGGTAAATTAAAACCTTTAGCCTACTTACTTTTCTTCCTTTGAAAAAAGTATTGGGTTATTGGGGTCAGCTTACAGATGTTCATAATTTTTGATAACTAAGGCCACATCACAGATAAGTAATACTCAGTAGCCAAGATGAAGGACTCATGTTCACGAAAAATGCTCCTTTGCCATAGCTAAAAATACAAGAGTAATGGCTAAAAATACCAGGATTGAAAAATGCACATTTGTCCAAATTTCTAGTTCTGTTTTCTCAGGCCATCTATTTAGATCAGACCTCCCTTGGTATAACTACAATTAGTTCTTAGTGGTTCCCACTTCAGTGTCCACCATTGCCACCCCCAATAGTCCTTATGCATGGTGTGCTGCCATCATGGAACCCACCTTCACAGTCACTTATTCAAGCGACAACAACTTCATACAGCTGTGCTGCTCGCCAGAATTAAAGATAGAGTTTCTGCCCTTAAGAAGTAAGAACAAACATATTCAAAAATTAAACACTAAGTATAATGGTGAAAAGGATTCTGGTGAGCCAGACATGGTGGTGCATGCCTTTTATTCCAGCACTCAGGAGACAGAAGCAGAGACAGGTAGGTCTCTGTGAGTTCAAAGTCACCTGGTCTCCATAGTGAGGTCTCCAGAGCTACACAGTGAGATCTTAAGACAAAAAGGAGGGAAAAGGAAGACGGAAAATGGAAAGGTGAAAAAGTACTCAGATGATTTTTAAAGATAAAAATACATTAACATTGAAGCTGTGGGTCTAAGCACTATTTTAGGAGCATGAACTTATTAAGAAACGCTGCACAGGGATGGATGTGGGAGGACTGTTCTCTGCATCATCTTGAAAATAAAGAAGCTCTTTGGCCTGTGTGGAACACCGTAGAAGTGGGTGGAGGAATCAGGAGAGACAAGTAGAAGGAGGTGGAGTCAGGTAGTCTCCATCCAGCCTCCAAAGAAGAAAAATGTAGGACCCAGGGGAACTAGGGGCCATTGGGCCAGGTGGCAGGTAGATTAATGGAAATGGGTTAAATTAAGATGAAAGAACTAGCTAGTAATGTGCCTGAGACATAAGCCAAACAGTATGAAATTAATATAAGCATCTGAGTCATCTTTGGGGGATAAAAGCCTCTGTGGGCAGGTCTAAACTTCTGGCCTGAACAGGGTCAGAATTCATCTACAATGGATGGACATCCTTAGGGTCATACGACAAATTCCCAGTAGCCAATTAGGACTGTACCACTGAATTGCAGACATAATTCAGAAGCTACTCAGGGGACAGCCTTCTAAATAACAGGCAGTATTAGCAGGCAGCCTTGTTCAGCAGTAAGACTGAAGTAAGTAGCCCCAAGCATCACAAATCTTCTCATTCTCTTTAGCTTTTTTTTTTTTTTTAACCATTCTGAGAAACATTTACCATCCAGTGGAGTAATGAAATGGATCAAACAAAAAGTTCCTATCTCCAAAGCTTTTGAACAACCAGCCTCTTTCAACTGGTTCCCTCACACTGGCTCAGTCTCATATCCCCTCTACCCAGTTTCTCTGCTTTGCTTCTGGGCACAGTTGCTTGTTCTGTGGCCATCACAAAGGATTTAATAATCTCTGGCGAGCTGCTCCATTCATTGACCTGAGCTGCACATGACCTGTCACCCATGAGTATTTTTGTTATCTGTCCTGCACCATCTCCCACATCCCATGCTTGAGATGTGGTTTCTGAGCCATCCTTGCCTTGCTGTGAGGGGCATGAGTTGGAATAGAAGAAAGCATAGGAAACAGAAGTCAGCCCTCGGGGCTGGAGAGATGGCTCAGCGGTTAAGAGCACCGTCTGCTCTTCCAGAGGACCCGGGTTCGATTCCCAGCACCCACATGGCAGCTCACAACTGTCTGTAGTTCCAGTTCCAGGCAAACACCAAGGCAAATAAATAAATAAATAATAAATAAATAAAGTTTTAAAAAAAAAGAAGAAGTCAGCCCTCTTTTCCTACCCACAACCATACTCTGTGCCTTGTGTCTTGTCTGCTCTCTGTCTCTTTCCTCTGAAATTCTAGCGTGGGGTCTTACTCAGGCTGTACCCATCTCTCCTCCTACCTCAAAGCCTCACTTCATCTTCTACATTTATAAACATTTCCATCTAGAAGAGGGGGGAAGGTCCTTTAAAACTAAAACCTTTTGAGTTGGAAACACTGCCTGCTGTAACTATAGAGATGAAATAATTGCACAGCACATGTTAGGGCTAAGCTACCTGCCAGAAAACGGCAACAGACAGGCTATTGGAAGCAGACAATGGGGCATCATTTGTTAATTCTTTATGACTGCATGTTTCCTGATCTGAGCATTGAATGTTAATTGGTCAGTTGTCATGGCAACCCTACATCACATAGCTAGTGATAAAAAGAGAAAGATGGAGAAATTAGGAGGGCAGTGACTACCACAGTTCCTGGAAAGGGCTGCCAGGTGACCTTGCTAAACAGTGACCCATGAAATGTAGAAGTAAGAAAGAGTAGAACCTCCCAAAGGTACTTACTAACCTCATTGATAGTACAAGGATGAGGCATCATCTTACCACAAGGGTAGCCATTGGTGGGTGATTTTCGGTCACTTCACTCTCCTTAGATGCCAGCTGAGCTCTCATAGCCAAATAAAAAACAGGCAATTTGAAAATGGGAAGATAAGCACCAGTGATGGAAGAGGAAGGATGGTCAGTTATCCAATCAGCCAACACATGTTTATGAAATGCCCATTTTATCAAAGGCCCTTCGTGTAGCAAATACTTACCATGTGGTCTAGACCACCCAATGTGTAGACACAGAGTCATCTAACATGTCCAATGGTGCAATCTTGAAAGAATCCTAGAAAAACAGGAACTGGAAACAACCAACATGAGCCAGTGTGGTGAAGTTAACCGATCAGAACCTATTGTCAAGACTGAGCTGAGTGGGTTCACTTAGCCTGCTTTGGCAAATTCTGACAAAACAAGGAGGTAAGGTATATTATTTCTGTCCTACCATGTAGAAAATCTCATTTCAGAATGAAGGAATGGAATATATTTTATGTCACATAACCCTAAAGGACTAGGACAAGACTAATCTTGAGTAGTTACTCAAGATTGACATGCACCCAGCTCCATGGGCACAGGTAAATTTGAGTGTGACCATAAGAAAGGCATTTCAGATCTTGGGTCCTAGACTTCCTTATCCTCCACTGAGGATAATCATGGTCCTAAATAAGCAGTTCTCAACCTGTGGGTCATGACCCCTTGGGGTGGTCAAATGATCTCTTTACAGAGGTCCCCTAAGACAGCAGAAAACAGATATTTACTATATGCTTCGTAACAGTAGCAAAATTATACTTTTTGCCAAAGGCAAAAGGCTGTGAGAGACATCAAGAAGTAGTAACAAAAATAGTTTTATGGTTGGAGGTCATCAGAACATGAGGAGCTATATTCAAGGGCCACAGCATTAGGAAGGTTGAGAACCATTGCTCTAAACGTTGGTGATGTTAGATTGCAACTGTCCACAAGTCTTCTAAAGATAGTTGCTGGTTTAGACTGGCTTCTTCCTTCCTTCACCTTTTCCTGGCTCTAGAATGTACAAATAATGCCCTTAAGTGGGTGTAAGAGATTGTTATCTCACCACCTGATCCTTAAACACCACTCTGGGAACACATCTAAAGGAAAAGAAGTTAGCATATCTACAAGAGACCAGCCCTCCCATTGTTTATTGAAATACTATACACAATAATCAAGTTCTGGACTCAACCAAGGCATCCATCAACAGGTGAATGAAGAAAGAACAGTGGTACCTATATACAGTAGAATAGCCAGTCACAAAAAGAAGGAAATTCTCTTATTTGCGTCAACACAGATAAGCCCAGAGGACACTGTATTAAGTGAAATAATAAGTTAAGCATAGAAATAAAAATACTGCATGATTTCATTCACATCCAGGAGCTAAAACCTTGATTTCTTAAAACTAGAAAATAAAGCAGCAGTACACAGAAGGTAAGGGGGGGAATAGAGCGAAGATAGTTAACAAATAGCACACAGCTGCATTCAGAGAATAAGTTCAAGCAGCCCATAACACAGTAAAGCAACTATGGCTGACAATATTTGTCATAATAGTAGAAAAGATTTTTAAAAAATAGTAAGAATCAAGATGGTGCTGGTAGCATCCTGAATGTCATGCTCTGGACTTTCAGCAGTGACTCCATCTCTCCAGACAGTGAGCGTTCTGGTGCCCCTCCTCTGGCTTGATGAGAAAGAACTGAGAGAGAACTGTCCCAAAGGTAAGCGGCTGTGAGGGACATAAAGAGAGCAGTACTCATGCCAGGCAGGCACCATGGCTGGGATCATAAAGAAACCGATCCCAGAAGTACCAAGACAATGCTGTGGCCTGGGCCAAGGTCCACAAAGTGCAAAGACAACATTATGGGTCCACTCCCAGCTAGGAAGTGAGTAAATAGATGGTAGATTGATGGGAGAGAAAGAAGCCAACAAATAGACGGTGGAGAGATGGAAGATGAACTGTATGTGTGCTATGAAGTGACGGGAAACAGGAGATGTGAAGACCATTGCTATTCTTGCTCCTTGGTTGATTACAGTGCCCATCAATAGAACCAGTAACAAACACAAGTGCCAGTGGGCCTAGGCCTTTTTCATTTGTGAAGATTGACCACTGTGACTCCCAGAGCTTCATCTTAGCCCAAGAAGAAAAGTATACCTGCAGAATAGAGACCCACATGTCCTCCTGTGCTTATGTCTCATCAGTGGCCTGCTAATCTCTCTAGTTGATCATGGTAGCAGTTTTACCATGAACCTGAACTATGTTGAATTACAATTTTACCATGATGCATCTAACTTTGTTCAGAAATTTGCTTTCTTTGGAAGCTTTGGGTTGGACAAAAATGTGAAGATACTTAGAGGCCTCTTCCACTACCACACAAAGTGAGCAGAAAGATGATACCCAGAGACCCCACTCAACACATGGCCTGTGCAGTGTGCAAGTGTGGGGTGGAGAGATGAGATGAGATGAGAGGGCGGGGGGAGAGGGATGGAGGGAGGGAGAGAGAGAGAGAGAGAGAGAGAGCAGCTTGAGCACTGTGAAGAGAGATGGATCTGGAGTCCCAAGGGTGGTGCGGAACAGCCTGATGTGAGTAGCCTGCAAGGCTACCTGAGGCCATGGTGAAGTCCCAGACTCCCCCAAGGGCCATGTCTAGGTCTGTGGCTACGCAGCATCAGGGTTTTATGTCACTGTCCCTAGACTGGACTGCTGCCTGGGACAATGTTGATATTCAAGGCCTGTACAAAGTTGGCACTGCCCCTGACTTGCTGCAGCACTTGGAACAGTGGTCCCTGCACCTTTCCTTGGCAGCTCAGTATAGCTGATCCTGTTGACAGGGTTGTGAGTGAGCTGGCCCCAAGGGTGTAAGCATAGGAGAGCTGGCCCTGTTACTCATCTGATATGTGGCAGCACAGATAAGGGAAAGATAGTCCTCTACTCATCCCTTGCTCCTTACCACCTGTGGCAGATGGAAAAACTGACCTCACAGGCATAAGAGTGGGAGAGCAGGCCCTGCACCTCACCTGGGCATCACAGTAGAGCTGGCCCAAAGGATATCAAAAATGGACAACTAGCCCCACTCTTGCTGGCTGGAAGTGCTAGAGAGCTTTATTTGGTGATGAAGATGAGGGAGAGCTGGCAGGCTGAACAACTCAACTACCATCCAGGTCCAGATCTAGGGGCTATGAGTTAGCCCATCCCGCCATCCACGTTAACTATAAACCATTGAAGCAAGTAAAGGAGCCAGTCCTACAGATCCAAAGCTACAGAATCTTCAGGACATGGGGCAACAAGAGATCCGAGAGCAGCCCCAGGGAGGATCCAGTATTTATAGCGCAGCAAAAGCCAGAGGCCTTGAGCCAGACTAACAATTGTTACAATGAACATCTGCAAGGAAAGATATAAGGACTAAATAAAGAAGAGAGGGGATGGAAGAGTGGAGGTAGAGAGGGATGGAGAGATGGAGACAGAGTAGCGCACAAAAATCCTAATGGATATTAATAATAAAAATCTAAGATATTGGAGCAAATGCTAAGAGATCAGAGAGACAGAGGAACAAGCTCACCTGGGTAACAGCTTCTTGATTAGCACACATTTGAACTCTGATACCTGCAGTGAAAAATGAGCATTTCTGCAGTTACCTAACTGTCTGAAGGAAAAAGCCCTCACTCCGACACTCCCCATGCACTTCTGCAGCTTGTGTGAAAGTCTTAATAGAAAACGGCCATGGAGCTGCAATCTCAACACATAGGGTACTGATCTGGGCCTACATATGAAGGCTCTGTGGCAAATAAATAAATAGGTACTGTAAGTTTCCTGTCTTTGTGAACAAGAATACTTGAACTACATATGGTAACATCTTCTCTTGTGGCTTTTGCTGTTAGCCCTAGAAAAGTTTGTTTTCTGAGTTTTTACACAGTGATAGTCTTGAACTACTGAGGCATAGCACACTCTTTATTTCTTCTTTACCATTTCTTACATTTTTACTAAAGGTAAGTTTTGCTATGCCAAAGGGCTGAATCCTCCCTCTGTTATTTTATTTGTTGCTACTGACATTTTATAGATGACAAGGGTGAGCTGGAGATATGCAAGCTCCAGAGCTTTGGATTAGCAGTATGTGCTCGTGCGTAACTAGGCCTCATGCCCTCCACTT
The DNA here is from genome assembly GCA_004025045.1 of Sigmodon hispidus. NCBI lineage: Eukaryota > Metazoa > Chordata > Mammalia > Rodentia > Cricetidae > Sigmodon > Sigmodon hispidus. The sequence continues at coordinate 89,337 of PVIH01002348.1, read as the reverse complement.
GGCAACAGAAGCCCCTGTTGCCCTCATCGTTATCTCTACCTCTTTTCTCTCTCCCGGTCACTAGACCTTCTCCCAGAAGTCTCTGCTTCCTTCAGGTCGCCATTTCTACACTGTTGTGGTCAAACATTGACGTTCTTTAAAGTATGAAACAGAAAAACAAAAAACTGTCCCTCTATTTCCCTATTCACAGGATTTCACATTTTTTCCCAACAAAGCACACAGCCTCACTCTTCAGTTCTAGACTGTCCAGTCAGCTTCAAAGCCACTTCCCTCCCTTCCTCTCTCTATTCACACTTCTAAGTGTTTGCTATAAAGTCTATACTTACAGGTCCCAGACTACTTGAGCACTGTTATCATGGTGGCTGTGTTACATTTGTAAGATAAACAGAAGAGATGCAATGAGAAGAGATGGTGGTAACAAGGAGAGAACTGTGCTCGTGACATGAGGGGACACTCTTTTGTCCTCTCCCCATAAACGTCATCAGATCCCAGGCTACCCTCAGCACCACACAATCCAAGTAAAACAGTGCACTGTCTTCTAGTTTGCTTTCTGCTGCTGTGATAAACACCATAACCAGAAGCAGCATGGGAAGAAAAGGGCCTGTTTCAGCTTACAGGTTACAATCCAGCAGTGAGAGAAACCAAGGTAGAAACTTGAAGCAGAAAGAGAGAGAATGTGGTTTATTCTCAGCTAACTTTCTTACACAGCTGAGACTCTCATGCCTAGACATAGTACTAGCCACAGTAGTCTGGGCCCCGCTTACATCAATTAGTAAACAAAATGTGTCCACAATGTGTCCACAGGCCAATCTTCAACTCAGCTTGCCTCTTTCCAGGTGACTCTTGGTTGAATCAGGTTGACAGTAGACACTAATCAGGACAACTTGCCATTAGATTTGGTTTTTCTGCAACCCTTTTATTTATCCTTTCAAACATTGCAACCGCTCAGTCTGCCCTGAACAAAAATTCTAAAAGCAACACTCAAGTCTGCTCCTCATTGGTCCCTGGCTTTTTACGACAAGCTACCAAGAGACTATGGATGTGGTTGCTAACACCTTTAATCTCAGCACTGAGAAGACAAAAGCCGAAGGATTTCGGAGAGTTTGAAGCTAATCTGAGCTAAGAATGAGTTCTAGCACAACCTGGACTAGATCTGTGTCACATTAGTGACTGTCCTATTGCTGTGAAGAGACACCATGACCACGACAACACTTATAAAGGAAAACATTTAACTGGAGCTTGCTTAGAGGTACAGAAGTATAGTTTGTTATCATCATGGCAGGAAGTAGAGAGCCACACGGACAGACACAGTGCTGGAGAAGGAGCCAAGAGTTCTACATCTGGATCTGCAGGTAACAGGAAGAGAGACACTGGGCCTGGCGAGCTTCTCAAACCTACAAGCCCACTCATAGTGACACACTTCCTCCAACAAGGCGGCCCCCACTCTGATAAGGCCACCCCTCCTAACAGTGCCTTTCCCTTGTGACCAAGCATTCAAATGAGTCTATGGAGGTCATTCCTATTCAAACCACCATCACATCTCATCAACCAACAAACAAAAACAGTAATGGATCTAAGTTCTAGTGGTCCCTAACGTCAAAATCAGTCATTGCCAACCTTGCCTGTCAGGCTGTAGACTCATATAGCCCTGCTCTCTGAGACATGTGCTTCAGAACCTTTGTAGGTCATTCCAATCATATTTTGTGATCATGGTTACAGAGATTTACCCTGTATCCCCAGGTACACTCCTAGGTCCACATCCTTTAAGACCCATGGAACCCCAGGTGGCTTCCAAAGACAGAAGTCCTGTGCTATGCTGAAGCTAACCATCAGGCATAAGACTAATAAATGTCTGGTGTGCTGCTCAGTTTAAAAAGAAAAAACCTACAAGGTGGAAATAACTACCCCTGTGAAAATATATGAGTGACTAAGCCTGTCTTGCTCCATTATACTCTCCCTGATGGTTCAAGCCTCAGACACAGCTGGAGCTGCTTAGGAAGAGAAGGGAGCTGGACAGAAAAAGAATTACTTCGGGATGGTCAAGCATCTGGTAGCTTGCAGTAGTGTGCCCAGCCCTGTATTAGACAATATGCTGCATTGGTCCCAAGCCTGTGCACCTCAGAAATACTCAGGGAGCTTTGGAAAGCAGATCCCAGGGCTCCACCGCAGCCATGCAGAAACAGAAACCTTTGATGCTTTTGTAAGTCCTGCAGGTGATTCTGCTGAAGTTTATCTAGGCACTGGATTTTAGAGACCACAGCAGTGGGGAGCAAAACACAAATAATACATAAGCAGAGAGATAAGACTCATTTATACATAGTAAATCTAATTATTCCCTCAGCTGTGTTCAAACAGTGCTTCTCTTCTTCTCTTTATTATTGTTTTTGTTTCATTGAATTGCAAATGTTTATTAGTCTCTCTCCTTTATCAGCTTTCAGTGAACTTTCAGAAGGCAGGGACAATGCTCATTCAGCTTGCACAGGCTTATTATCTTATAGTCATTTAATGGTCCACTCCTTTGTTGACTCAAGAAACACAAAGAGGCTGGGGCTATACCTCAGTGGTTAGAGTACTTATCTAGTGTTTGTAAAGACCTGGGTTTAATCCCTAGCAGGACAGACACTGGGCATGGTGACACACACCTGTAATCCCAGCACTTGGGAGGCAAAGGCAGGCGGATCAGGAAGAACCCAAAACTCACATGATAGAAAGAGAACCTGCTTTTGCAAGTTGTCCTGGGATACCTCTATACAAGCACTGTAAGAAACACAGCCACACATGTACACACACACACACACACACACACACACACACAAAATCACTCAGTGAAAAAAATCTAAGCACTAACTCTCGAATGTCAAATAGATACAATTCCAGGTACCAGCTGCACAGAGGCAAAGTCCCAGCTTTTTTTTTTTTTTTAATTATTTATTATATATACAATGTACAGAAGAGGGATCTCATAGATGGTTGTGAGCCATCATGTGGTTGCTGGGAATTGAACTCAGGACCTCTGGAAGAACAAACAAACAATGCTCTTAACCTCTGAGCCATCTCTCCAGCTCCCCCAGCTTTAAAAAAACAAAACAAAACAAAACTATATGACAGATAAGATAAATGAATAGGACAGGGTTGCAAGTGAAATGAAAGAAAGCCACAGGAAAGAGATTGGCCAGCCATGGGAAGCATCTTGAAGTCAGTGACACCGGGTTAAATGTAAATGAGGACCCTGGGTGAGCAGCACACACATCTGGAAAAAGTGTTAGACGGAACCAGCAGGTGCAAAGACTGGCATGAACTGGCTGTTCCAGCTGTGTGGTGAGAAGGCTAAGGTGGCTGAGCCTGGTGACTAAGTGAGGCAGGGAGTGTGGTTATTACAGAGGCAGACAACAGCTGAATGGCTCCTTCCTCAGTTCTTGTATCTGAGAGACTGAAGTGCAGCCAGTGGACTACTTAATAAGACTACCAAAAGAATATGAGCTCTAACCAGGTGGGAGGGGCTTCCCTGAGCTTCCTCAGTAGGAGAGCCTGGGAGAGTTTTCATGGAATTGGGCACAGTTCCTCCCATAGGCCTTAAATCATCTAACTTCCCAAACAAGGATTCATCCTCACTGCACAGGTGTGAGGACCTGAATAGCAAAGAAAAGCATAGGCCAGAAGGAGGATGGACCTGGAGGAAGTCTCTGTGGAGCTGAGTGCCACTGTGCAACTTGTATGAAAGTCCATAGCTGTCACAGATCTGAATGATGGAGGGACTGTGAGGGCAGTCGCCCAGCATAGTGGCCCCATTGGCCAGCCTAGGAGACCTCTTTGGGGTGACTGTGAGTGAACACTAGGTCACTAGATGAGTTGCTCTCCAGGGCATCTTTAGAAATCAAACATGAACCTTTTCAGAACTGGCAAAAAGACCAAGTCTCACTTTTTCAAGTACCAAGGACCCAGATGACCCAAATATCTTCTGTTGATACAAAACACAGCACTCAACTCAAAGAGAGTAAGGTGGTTTATTCTCAAATCAAATATGGATGACCATGGCCCAGAAACATAGACTGTGCTTGACGCAAAAAGCACATTCTCAAGTGAAATTGGTTTTGTGAAGTGTTTTAGTTACAGAACAATAAAAAGTCACAAATCAAGGAAATTTTCAGGACACTGGTAAAATCACTGGGTAAATGAGCTACAAATACTAGGGTGTGGGGTTCTTGCCTATAGGTCTCGGGTATTAACTGATGGCATGCTTGGCTTTCCTAGTTGGTGGAACTTAGTCAATATGTCCAGAGAGGATTTACCTGACAGTTACAAAATGTTAGGTTGGAGACAGAGGTGGTTGTTGAGTGGATACTGAGGGACTAAAGGCATGCCAAGACAATGGACTAGAGCTATAGCTCTCCAGGAGAATGCTTATCTGCTATGCATAAGGCCCAGAATGCCAGTTCCTGGAAGTGCCTGGGAATTCTCATGCATGGGACACATACATACACAGATGGACGAGTGAGAGACAGAGATGAAACAGAGACAGAGACAGAGACAAAAAGCCCAACTTCCATTCTCTTAAAATTTTCCCTGACTCCATAATCTTCATAGCTGGAAGCAGCTTCTCCCTGATAGAGCACTCGTCTGACATGTACATGGGCCAGGCTTTAATCTCCAGAGCCTCAAATGAGCAAACAAGCCAAGAGCCCCTGTGCACAGAGCTCTCCTTTTAACCCGTGACACGCAGAGATTGTCTCTCCTTTCTGAGGGCAGAAGCCAAACAAGAACAATTCAAACGGGATTGTTTATTCTTATTCCTTCCAGAAGGAAAAACTGCACGATGTTTTTTTCTCAACCCCAAGTAAAACCCAAGATCAACAGGCAAGAATCTCACACCCCAGTATTTGTGGTGTGCTGCCCGTGTTGAAACACGCGTGCACGCGTGCAAACACACACACACACACACACACACACACACACACACACACCACAAAAGTAAGATTAAGTGGAGTGCCTTTAGAAATGCAAGGAATTTCCTGATTGTGCCTCATGGTCTCCCTCCCAAAGCAACATCTGAAGTAACCCTATTAGCAACACATGCCTTTTGTTCTTTCTCTCTTGGGCACTTTCCTCTTGAGTGCCTGCTAAATTCCTTCTAGAATAATAGCCAAGCTATAACACAGTACTCTGGCTAAAGAACTCTTCTTCTGAAGCCATCACCTAGAAGTGAGATTTTACAGGAGTGTGTGAATGTGTTGGTTTCCAGCTGCAGGACCTGAGGCAGGATCTGGTGTACAGAGGTACTCAGTAAGTGTTATGGAAAAGCACAGTGAATTGCTGCATGGATGAGTGACTAAGAAAACATCCAGGGGCAGAGGACTGTCCTGAGGAAGATGAGAAAGAACACACACACACACACACACACACACACACACACACACACACACACACTCATCCCCTGGGTTTAAGTTGTCTCCCTCTTCCAGTGTGTGTGTGGTGTGGTGTGGTATGTAATATGTTTGTATGTGTGGTGTATGTTGTGTATGGTATATGTGCATGTGGTGTGTTTGTATGTGTGGTGTGTGTATGTTGTGTGGTGTGTGTGTGTGTGTGTGTGGTGTGTTTGTATGTGTGGTGTGTGTGGTGTGGTATGTGGTGTGTTTGTATTGTGGTATGTGTATGTTGTGTGTGTTATGTGTGTGTGTGTGTGGTGTGTGTGTGTGTCATAGGTGGATCCCTCTTCTAGTTGTGTTTGTGTGCAGGCATGCTGCATTTCTGACAACTCCATAATTGATTCTTTCTTGCTCTTCAATTTTGCAGGTGACTGGATTAGGAAGAGCCAATCTTGAAAATTAATCTCTCCACTAGAGGGCAATGCAGACCAAGGGCGGGGTAGGGGGTGTACAATTTCCAGTGGGTAAACAGCAGGGGGCCCCCAAAGGCCATTTTGGATCTCCAAATACAGCACTTCTTCCTAAGTACCAAAAATCTTTTGCAACTGTGGCCTGTAACTAGGGCAGTGGTTAAAAACCTGTATTTCGAACAATAAAAAATGGGAGGGAGAGAAGGATCTACTGCACTGTGTCTGTTCTGTTCACAGCTAGAAAATGTCCCCTTTTCTAGGCAATTCACTAGTCCCTAGAAGAGCCTAAAGCTTTCCATGGATGATTCATATTTAATTGATAATTAATATGCAGCAAGGACTGACTAAGAATAGTAAAATCATAGCAAAGTTTTTCCAGGGAACATCACCAAGCACTATACTATCATCTAATGTTTGGGCTCTAGCTGCATCAGAATTGAAGAAAGCTTGACCCTCTCCACTGTCCATTTTAAATATTGGGTCTAGAATGAAGGGATATATCCACGTGAAGGAAGGAGGCAGAGGCAAAGCTTGCTCTGGACACTGTTTTCCATAAGGCAGAGATAACACTGAATGCATTTCATCTCTTCCAGGCCATCTCTAATACTTTTCATCATTTGAAGAAAGAACTTAAGGTTTCCAACACTCTGCTTCATTAGCGTTACTCTTTCATTCAGCACTGACTGAGCTCCTGTTAGGCTCTAAACAACAGAGAGGTCAAGACTATATGGTGAGACCTCACATGTGTGGACTGATCCACACACATCACAGCCTCCATCCTTCAACTAGAGGGTTTATAATTGCACTGCATTTTACTCCCTTCTACTAACTAGGCAACATGCTCTCCTTCAGCATCAGGCAAGTGCCATATTCTTAGTACATGGACTACTATTTATTTATTACCACATAAATGATTAGATGATTAAATGGATAGGCAGATGGACGGATGGATGGACGGATAGACGGATGGATGGACGGACGGACGGACGGATGGATACAGTGGTAGTTTGAATTAGAATGACCCTGTTAGGCTCATATGTTTGAATATTTTGATCCCCGTTGGTGGAATTGTTAAAGAGGTGTGCCCTTACTGGAGGTCACAGGAGATAGGCTTTGTTGTTTCAAAAGACTTACTGTGATTCCCAATGTGAAATCACTTGCAATTTCTCTCTCTCTCTCATAGTTTTAAATCAAGATGTGACCTCTCAGCTTCCTTTACTCTGCTGTCATGGACTCTTAACCCTCTGAAACCATGAGCCAAATTAGACACTTTTTTTTTTTAATAAGTTGCCGCTGTCATGGTGTTTTATCACAGCAAGACAGAAGTATAAATGAATAGATGGATGAATGAATGGAAAAATGTATAAACACTTCATCTCTCTATTTCTTTGATAAGTTTTAGAAAGTTTATTAGTTATTTTTCTCTTTGCTGTGACAAAATGCCGGTCAAAAATAACTTATGGAAGAAAGAGTATGTGTTTGCTCACAGTTTGGCAGCACATAGTTCATCATGGAGGAGAGATCATGAAGACTGGTATGAGGAGCTGATCACCATTAGGAAGCAGAGAAGTGAAGGCTGGTGCTCAGAGCACTGTCTCCTCTTATTCAGTCCTGGCCCTCAGCCCATAGGATGATATTGCCCATATTCAGGATAAATAGTTTCTCGTAGTTATAACTCAAGAAACACCCTAGAAAACAACTCCAGAGGTATTTCTCCCAAGTGGTTTCAAATCTAACCAGTGTGACTTTTCTTCCTTTTCTTCCAGAAAAAGAAAGAGAAAATTAAAGAAAGGACAAGATCTAAACTATAAAAACCTGTCTGAGAGAATCTTGCTCATGGGTCAAATCTGTAAAATAGCTTGTGCACTTGAAGAAGAATAGCCAAAGCCTAGCATAGTAATTCATGATGTAATCCCAGCAATCAGGAGATAGAGGCACAAGTTCAAATCAAGCCTTGTCTACATATTAAGTGTCATACCATCCAAAATTACATTACAAGCCCCTGGGGTGGGGGTGGGGGGCAGAGACAGAGTGAGAACCTTGAGGAGAGAGAGTCTCCCTTCTAAACCTGGAGGGAAGCCCAGGCCTAAGCCTGTGAGCTAGTGAGCCAGACACATCCTGCAAGCTAGAAATATCCAGGCCTTCCACTGCCAAGGAGAAGACTGTGGGAGCCAGCCAGATGCTCTGGAAGAGAAAAGGAGCAGCAGGCTGGATTCAGAGCTGGAGGAGTTTATTGAGTAACAAATAAATCCACAGCCTAGATGGCTCAGAGCAGCCCAGGTCTGCTCAACTAGAGGATCTGGGGGCAAGAATAAGCCCCACCCACCCGCCCATTGTTTGGATGATTAGTTAGTTTTTCCTGATTTGGACAAGCAGTTTTTTGTCCTCCTTATTGACCATTAATAATTGTCTATCTTTACAGTGTTCTATGAAATGTTCTGGTACTGACACATTCTACTGATCAACTCAGGATACTTACATCACCCTTTATCTCAAACATTTACCATTTCTTTTTGATGAGAATGGTCAAAAACTTCTCTTACAGCTGATTTGAATGTGTAAGCTGTGGTCATTGAGATAACACAGCTGGCCCGTGTGTGCTTATCTGATCGTGTGTCTGCTTTAGGCAGCCTCTCCCCAGCCTCCAGTAACCACTATTCTGCTCTCCACTCCAGTGAGCTCAGCTTTTCTAGATCCCACATAGGAGTGAGATCATGTGGCTTTTGTTCTACTGTGTCTGGCTTACTTCACATGTCTTCAAGGTCCATCCACATGATTGCAAATGGCAGGATTACAATGTTTACCCTCGTTTTCAAACTAGCAAGTTTAAGATTATGAGAAGCTACTTTCTATCTCAGAGTTTTTGTTTACTTTGGAGGTTTTGGAGTGTGTGTGTGTGTGTGTGTGTGTGTGTGTGTGTGTGTGTGTGTGTGGAGACCACAGAAGACATCTGATTCCTTGAAGTTGAAATTACAGGTATTTATGAGCAGCCCAACATGGATGCAGGGATATGAATTTTGGTCCTCATTATAGAGCAGAAAGTGTTCTTGACCTCTGAGCCAGAGCCATCTCTCCATCTTCCAGTGCCTTTTTTTTTTTTTTTTTTGAGATGTCATTGAACTTTTCATCCTCCTGCCTCCACTTCTAACTGCTGGGATTACAGGACCACTGCCAGTTTTCTGTTCCAGTGTGCTAGGTTAGCATCTTACCAATGAGCCACATCTCTATCCAAGGAGCACTTTCAACTGACTGCCATCAACCTATTAGATGGCTCATGGCGCATAATCCCAGCACTCAGGAGAGTAAGAGAAGAAGTGAAGCAAATTAGAGGCCAGCCGTGGCTTCAGAGTTAAGCTCTAGGTCAAGCTGGGCTACAAAGTGAGGCCTGCCACACATAAAATAAGTAAGAAAAATCTTCTTCTGGGAGTTCTCTGAGGTATGAGGCTTGGAGCTCAGAAGGCAAAAGATAGGTAAGTGTACACAGAAAAAAAGGAAAGCTCATCTCAAGGTGAGAAATGAGCAAATCACACTTTTCTTCAGTATCCTCCAGTGGTCCATTTGTCCAGACCTGAATTCCTCAGCCAGCAATTGAGATTCTTCCTTGGCCTGACTCTGTTTGAATTTTCTAGCACTCTTCTTCTGGTGCTCTGTTTCTCTAGGCTGCTATGCCCATCAATTTCTGCATAGACTCAACATATTTCACCTTTCCCAGGCAGTGTGATGAAATGCCAACTCAGTGCTGAAGTAACTTCCCACCTGCCTAGCCCTGCAGAGATCTTGCTCTGCTCTGAGCACCCAGGGCCTCAGTACACAAGGGTCCACTCATTTGCCTCTTAGTTACATATTACCCTCTTAAGGTAAATCAGACATCAAGCTGACCATGCAACCAGACCAGTGCCACATGGACAAAAGTTCAAGTGTATTTATGAATTATGTATGTATATTCAAGGATACAGATCTTGGGATGAAGAGGTAGCTTAGTGGTTAAAAGCACATATTTCTCTTCCAAAGGACCCAAAGTCAATTCCCAGCACCCATGTCAGATACACATGACTGAATATAACTTCATCTCCTAGAGATCACATACCTTCTTGCCATGGCAAATATTGTGCTCACATGTGAAAAACACACACAGACACATGCATACAAGCACAATTTTACAACAACAATAATAAAATAAGATATAAAAAAAGGGAGACAAAATGCCACATTTTCTCAGATGAGCATCCAGACTTAGGCATATACACACGGTCACGTGGGATCAGAACTGTTTAGGGTAGAAAAGAAGCTAGTGGGGGGAGGGGTAATGAGGGCGAATATGAGCAAAGGACGCAGGAAAATGTTAAAGGGAAACTGTTACTTCATATACTCACTACAAAGGATTAATTAAAATAAAATAAACTTAAAGGCTGGGCATGGTGGCACACACCTTTAATCCCAGCCCTGGAGAGGCAGAGGTAGGCAGATCTCTGAGTTTGAAGTTACCTTTGTTCACAGAGGAAGTTCTAGGACAGCCAGGGCTACACAGAGAAACCCTGTCTTGAAAACCACAAATAAATACATAAATAAATAATACAATCTAGGGACTGAGGGTGGCAAAGTACTTGTTTAGCATGTGTGAGGTACTAGGTTCAATTCTCCAGCATCCAAAAAAGAAAAATGAGGTAGAGGGAACCCATATCCCTTTTCCTTGAGTCTTAGCTATCACTGTGGCTTGCTTTTACAACATGGTAGGGAAAATACAGCAGAAGGGCCTGTCTTGGTTGCTCTTCTATTTCTGTGAAGAGATATATGACCAAAGCGACTTATAGAAGAAAGTATTTAACTGGGGCCTTACCTACAATCTGAAAGGGTTAGCCTAGGACCATCATGGACATATGAGTGGAAACTGGTAGGCAGGCATGGAGCTGGAGTAGTTGCTGAGAGTTTACATCTTTTCAATTTGGAGGCAGAGAGCATTAAGACTGTGCACAGCATGGCTTCTGAAACCTCACAGCCCATCTCCAGTGACACACTTCCTCCAACAAGGACTCACCTCCTAATCTTTCCAAAAACCAACTAGGAACCAAGCGTTCAAATACATGATCCTGTGGAGGCCATTCTCATATAAATCACCACAGGCCTTCTTCATTCTGATCTCACAAGCCTGGCAGCCTTGGCTGTTGCTCCTTTAGTTAAAATTCTGAACCCTGCCATGTGACAAAGAACAGGCCCCAGCTTCTTGTGGATGAGCGACTGTAAGAAAAGCCTTGGGAACCAGTAGGCACTGACCAGATGCAGGAAGAAGGCCAGCTCAAGCCCCAGACACAGCTCAGACAGCACAAGGCAACCATCCCAGTGACCCTAAAGACAGCGACATTCCCAGAACCATCTAGGGGTCTCTGCTTCTTGCTGAATCTTCTAGAGATGAACCTGGCCCAAACTGTTGACTATAAAAACATTAAATCATTACTGTTTTCATACTTTATTTATTTTGAATTATATGTGCATTGGTGTTTTGCCTGCATGTGTGAGGGTGTCGGGTCCCCTGGAACTGGATTTACAGACTGTCGTGAGCTGTCATATGGGTGCTGGGAATTGAACCCAGGTCCTCTGGAAGAACATTCAATACTCTTAATCTCTGAGTCATCTCTCCAGTCTCTCAGTTTTCTATTAATAAGTAGTGATACATAATTATAATCCTAGCACTCACAAGGTTGAAGCAAGAGTCTGAGGCTATTTGGGCTACACAGTAAGAGAGCTTTGTGAAGCAAAAATAGGGAGCTTTATAACATCCTATAAGCACTAGCAAGTTCTACATATAGAAAGGACACCTATTGAGCATCAGTCACCTAACTGACAAACCTAGTGAGTCCCACATTTAAGGAGGTGTGCCCTATCATTTCCTCTGCACGTACGTACCTCCAGGAGTGGTGAGGAAGGGTATGCATACAGAAGCCTCCTGGGAGAGTCACTACCTACAGCCCTTCTGAAGACTAGGGAAAGGATGCACCAAAGAACCATAGGCCAAGAGGGAGAGCTGGAGTGAGGCTCGTGTCCACAGGGCTAGTGAAAGATGGCATCTGTGCCCTGCTTTTATGCAGAAATGGAGTCATCTGTTTATAATCCAAAGATTTCCTTGGGATCAAGATCTCTACTGGAAAACAACAATAAGCCCATCTGCCTCTTTCTTGTCTTAACTTTTTTTTTAATTATTTTTTATTTTATGTGAACTGGTGTCTTGCCTGCATGAATAACTGTGAAAGGGTGTCAGATCTTGGAATTACAGACAGTTGTGAGCTTCCATGTGGACGCTGGGAATTGAACTCAGGTCCTCCAGAAGAACAGTCAGTGCTCTTAACCACTGAGCCCTCTCTCCAGCCCCTCTTGTCTTAACTTCTATATATTTTTTTTAATCAACTTTCTTTCTCTTTACATTGACATAACTTTGGTAATAATTAAATCATGTTTTTAAAAAAACTTTTAGCACTGTATGTTATGAAACTCTAGTTTACAAAAAAATAATTTGATAGCCAAATACAGTGAGAAATTTTCAGATTAAATTCACATGCAAATTTTTGAAATTTCAAATTAATGTTACTGTATAATAGTTTTTCAATTAATAAACTAATTCACTAAACTTTGTTTAACTTTGTTTCTAAGTTTTAATTAAAAAAAAAAAACATGGGGCTGGATATGGGGTCACATGCTTTTAATCTTAGGGAAATCTCTGTGAGTTGGAAGAGAAACTGGTCTATACAAGACAGTCACAGTGACAAAGTGAGACCCTCACTCAAACAATAAGGATCTAGGGGTTTTTGTTTTGTTTGCAAAATGTCTATTATACTGAAAAACAAGTGCTTTGTAGAACAAACTTTGAAAGTTTTATCAATTACTCTTGCATCGCTGTGATTAAAATACCTGAGAACTGAACATAAGAACTATTTTTGGCTCATGTTTCACGGACTTCTGTTCATCATAGTGGAGAGGGGAGTGGCAAGCACAGCAGCTCACATCATCGCTGCAAGAAAGCAGAGGAAAAGGAAGAAAGGCACAAGGCAGGATATAGCCCCAAGACATACATGGTCTCCCCTCACCTACTTCCTCCGTCTATGCTCTGCTGGAGCCTCAAGGGAAGACCTGATTCTGGACTCCATTGGTGTCTATCTGCTGTTGACTGAGAATCCTTAATGTTCTTGCCTATAGACACATCACTTTCATCTTGACCTCCATCATCACCTGGCATCCTCCCTGTGTGCCCTCGTCTGTAGTCATGTGTCCTTTCCTCATCTTATAAAGACACCAGCTATATTGTCTAAGAATTTACCTTGTACTGGGCTGCTAAGCTATAGTTATGCCAGCTATCTTGCAAAAGTATTCCTAAGAATACTTTAATTGTTCTAATTATCTTGATCACTTTAAAGCTGGACTCTGGTTATTTAGAGCAACATAAATTCCTATGGTAAGCTGTTCTCTGGACCAGCTATAAATTTCTACACAATGTAACCCTGACCTAAAACAATTATGAGACCTGCCTGACATTTAACTGCTATCTCTGCTTCTGTAAACAATGCTTGCTTGCTGCAGATGTCCAGAACTGCCTTTCTATATATGTCATAGTTACAGCTTTTGGCTTTAAAAAAGGTGAATGAATTGGAGGTCGAGGCTGCTTCCCACTACAGTCCTGCTGTGGTAAAATAAAGACTCCATTTGACTTGGCATCTCAGGAATTCTTCTCTTCAGATACTCTAATAACTCTAATCCAGTGTGACCTCATCATAACTTGTTTACATCTATAGGGTCCCTATTTCCAAAGAAGGTGATAACCAGAGGTTCTAAATATAGAGAAATTTCCTAACCCTCTATGGTGGCCTCAAGTTCAATCCACCTAAGGAAAACATGTCCTAAAGACTAAAGTGACTTGACCTAATTACATGGACAAGTAATAGCAGAGTTAGAACTAGAGTTAGAGTTTTACACACACACACACACACACACACACACACACACCTTATCTCTGATTATTTTCAAGATACATCTCCAGAGAACACACATGTGATTCCAACCAAGTTCAGGATAAAGCAAAGCAATGATGTTGTTTTAGCAAATCCCTGTGCTAAGCTAAGTTTACGATGACATGTTAAACTCTGGACAAATGACCCATAAGTTAAAGACAATAGATACAGTCAGAAATTAGTACAGTGAAGGGTTTGTGATTCTTGGTGCTCAACAGCATGCCCAGTGACTTCACCATTCCCATGAGCCAAGGACCGTCTACATCCAAGAATAATACTCTTCCTCCAGCACCAAGCAGTTTTCGGTGAGAACTCATGGAGAACATGGCACTTTGATAGTCTCACCACCAAATGCCTTTGAGTCATTTAAAGCTCAGTAGCACTTTGAAAATATTCACTTAGACCAGAAATAGGATGACCACAAAAGACAGTTGTTTATCCAAAAGCTAGCTGATGGCTAACTTACTGGGAACCTCTCAAAGCTCAGTCTTTAAATATAGCTATAGGCTATAGTCTGAGACAAGGAATACACAACCAAACCCACTCCAGCTCACTGCTGTGGTTTCTGGTCAGGAAGAAGTGACTGATGGGTGCCAGCAGCCTTTGCAGGTCCATGTGCAGATGCTGGTCAAAATATCTCTGAACTGAAGATGTTCTAAAAATAGAAGAGCAGCTCAGACAACAGAGTGGAACCTGCTGCTAGATCTTATGGCAGTGGCCTAGTCCCAGCTACATGCTGCAGACACCTCATCCATGCTGGGGGCTGTAGACAGAAGGAGAAGTTCTCACTGAGGACAGGGAAGCAGAAGATGCTTTGAGATACCTTCAGGAACTGGAAAAGGAACTCTGTAGGCAGACTTCTCTTCCTGTCTGCCAGTTCCCAAATAACCAACACTGAAACTTAATATTAATTATAAATGCTCAATTGATGGCTCAAGCTTATTACTAACTAGTTCTTTTAACCTAAATTACCCCATTTCTATTAATCTGCTACATGATGTTATCTCTCTTTGTCTTGTACTTCCTGTTTCCTCTTCGTGTCTCACTGGCCAATCTTCTGACTCCGCCCTTCTTCTTCTCCTCCTCCTCCTCCTCCTCCTCCTCCTCCTCCTCCTCCTCCTTCTTCTTCTTTTTCTTCTCAGTGTCTTTAGCTTGGTCCTCCTGCCTAACCTTATCCTGTCAAGCTATTGGCCAGTCAGCTTCTTCATAAACCAATCACAGCATAATTTACACACCATACAAAAGGATTATTCCAGCAGAACTGGACTCTCCTGAGCCTCTGCCACTCCCTTCATAACGATAGCTGGCATTTGCAAGATGGCACATGGAAAAGATTCAGAATCTGGAATAGATTTCTTTGGATGTCACACCCTGGTCCTGAACTGGAATTTTAGAGGGCTTTGTACACTCTACTATTATGAGCTGCTTTGTTCATTCAAAGGTTAGATGTGTCCTTTTCTCTGCAAGGACACCAAGAAAGCAGCACAGCACCCCAAGACCTGTGTCCCCATGATGGTTCCACCATGACCTTAGAGGTTCCTTATTTCCCAAGTAAAGACAATTTGTGTTCTTTCCTTATTCCTGCATGAGACTCAAGTAAGATAATGTGCTCAGAACATTTTTATTATGGCTTGAGTATGACAATTTCCTCCATCTCAAACAGGCTTGTGTTTGAGTCCTTAGTCCCCATTGGGTGGTGCTGTTTTGGAGGCTGTGAAACCTTGGGGACATGGTACTAAGCTGGAGGACATAAATTACTAGGGAGAGAACTTTGAGGCGTATAGCCTGATCCAAATATATCACTACAATCTTCTCTAAGCGTGAGCCCAGGGAAGGTCCCACTTGGGCTCATCTCTGCCATGTCATTTCGGGTCATCTGTCTCACTGCCTAGCAACAGGCCCTGAGGCCAGCAAGTATGTAAAGCCCATCCCAGTAATGCTGCATGGTCCACATATGAGCGGAGATGAGATAGGAGTAACCCAGGTCTCATTAAATGTTACCTAAGAAGAAATTTTATGACAGAGAAGGGGACCTTGCTTCGTATTTGTGGCCTCTTTCATGGTACCTGAAGCTTTACTGACTCTGTCCTTTGAGCAGATACATCACGTATGAAACTCTGCATTGATGTTTCTGTCTCAGGCAGGTCACTTTCCCGTTGTGAGTTTCCATTTTTTCACATGTGAAATAAGCCAAATAAATTATGAGCTACTAATGTACCAAAAAAAGTACCCTTCTCCACCCCACACACATTGTAGCCTACAGTGAAGCAAGCATCCACAAATGCCTAACTGAACTTGATATCAGAGGACTGGACTAGTCACCTGGGGACTCCACAGTAAGGTATCACAATCTTGGTGTTCAATGGGCAGAAACTGCCTTCCTCACATCTCTGGAGGTCAGAATTCCAAGGTCAAGTGTTCATCAGGGTTTCTCCGGTGGCCTCTTTCCTTATCTCAGCATCTCTTTCCATCTCCTCCCTTCATAACAATTAGGACACAGCTAAGAACATGAGTCACATTGGATTAGAGATCCCTCATGATTTTGTTTCTACTTAATTCTCCCTCTAAAGAACTTCCCCCCCAAGTCCAAGAACAGTCAGATTCAGGAGGACTAGGTATTGTGGCTTAGGCATATTGCTTTGCATGTGTATAATTCATCCTCACTGATCTCCGGTGCCCTTCTAGCACCTCCCCTTCTCTGAAGGTAAATGAGGAGCTTTGACCTCCCCTCAAAAAAGGTCAGCTACTAGTTGTCGAGAGCAAGGGTGGAAACTACAGAGATGTACTCATGTCTGGGTTGGGGCTGGGTAACAAGACTGAATGGTTCGTTTGAGCTACCCACAGAATACACAGCAAAAGACAGTCAACTATGAACAGGCACCACAGGGATGGATCTCAAAGCCATCATGTGTTCTGGGTTAGCAGCAATCATAGCTAGGACTTCACTCTGTGTAATGCCCACACTATTGTAACAATTTCTCAGCGATCAAATAGCTGCATTGTTTGCCCTCTATAGAAAATAAGAAATTGGTTTCTAAAACTGAAACACTTGAATTATCAAAGTTACACAATGAATAAAAGAAATTTCCTGTATGGTTCTATTTATATGCATCCCAGAGTGGCAGAAAACAAGTCTGGGGATGCCTAAAGAGAGGGCACAGAGGAACAAGAGAAAGTTACCAAGATGTTTAGATGATGTGTGTGCTCAGTATCTTGACAATGGGGATGGTTTCACAGGTGCACATGTCAAAAAGTATTGCGTATCAAAACATCTTACAGACAGACTTTAAATGTATGGTTTTTCACACATCAATTATACCTTAATAAATCTGCTTAAAGCCTAGGAGAGAATGATAACTGATTTATCAGGAAGTCTAGCAGCTTAAGATCTCATCAGAAAGATGAAAAATGATTTACAGATAGATTGCTGAGAAGCTCTGGGACTCAACAGCAGGGAAGGCAGGGAGGGGAGCAGGCGGAGAGTAGAGGGGAGCACACGCTCACAGTGCCTGCATTCCGAGGCTCCTCCCACCCCACTCCGCCTGCTCCTCACAAGATAGCCTACCAGGGACAAAATGACTCTGTCTAACATCTCTAGGGATTACACACAGGTCTCCCAGCTGAGGGAAACCCCTCTGACGTCCACTGACCACTGCTTCCCTGTCAACCAGCTTCCCAAGACCTAAAAGAGATCCCCACCCCCACCTCCCCCGTCCCCACCCCCCTCTTCCCCACCTCTTCAACAGAAGCCCCAACCATGATCCGGAGAAAATCTCTCAACCTAAGTGCTCTGGTCCCCAGGAAGGAGGAGCAGTCATATCTTCACTGCAGGACTCGGTGGTGTTATACCTGAAACACACTGATGCCCTGGAAGAGTGTGTAACTGCAGACATGTGGTCTGAAGAAGACACAACCAATTGCCTTTAATTATTCTTTCCTTCTCATCCTGACACAGACTGTCTTCTTTAGGCATCAGGCATCTTAATGTCTGTCAGAGTGTCTCCAGTTTTAGAGGTGGAATCTAGAATTCTGAACTCAACCCCATTGTTGAACTCCGTAGAGACAGCTTCCCAGAGCGTCAGCCACAGAAATGGGAACTTTCTATCTCCCTCACTTTCTTCACTGGATCTCTGGCCAGGTCTGTGTATATTCCAGTCATTTCTTCCCACAGCCACAATTGTCACCTATACAGACTCCATTTCCTATGCCTGTCAGCAGGACCCCTGAGAGAAAGCAGCTGCCACGGACAAACATGACAACATTGTGAAATCAGCATAAGTGCAGTGTGATCACTTCCCTTCCATATCACACCATTGATTGGGGGTTGAATTATGCTTAGCTTTACTTCATTTCTGTGGTGCTGTAGATTCAACCCAGGGCCTGTGCCTGCTTGATACTGACCTAACATTGAGTTCTGGTGCTAGTGGTCTTGATACAAGGTCTTGCTATAAAGTTTGGGTTCCCTTGGACTCTCTGTCCTCTTCCGTCTACACCTGGGTGCTGCGATTGTAGACATGCACTCCACACCCAGTTTACTACTTAATGTACCTAGAAAATATGGGGGATTATCTGTGAATGAGAAACTGTGGCTGTGAGCACACAGGCCTGGGTGTGTGCAACATCAGTCCATGCTTCCAAGATTGTGTGAGAAATGGACAAGGGCTTGTCAGGAATCTGTGTTAGGTTTTTTGCATGTGGGGAAAGACACACACACTCACTACCAGATGTCGCACAAGAGTTTTTTTCAGAGAGTTACAGGCAGGTACCCGGAAAAGGGGGGGGGGAGGAGAAAGATGGGAGACAGAGAGAGAAAGGAGAAAGAAAAAGGAGGAAGAGAGAGGGGGCTGTTATGTGTCATTTTTTTTTTTTTAAGAGAAGGGGTAGGCACAGATCCACATAGCCACACCTAGGAGCATGCCCTCCATACTCGGTGCCATGTTGGCTTTACCGAGTGGCTGTTACATGCCAGGAATTCTTATTTCACCCAGCACCATGTTGGGTCCACCACATGGTGTGCCAGAAATACTTAGAGTAAGTACCTCCCCTGTGGGTAGCCTGCAAGCCTGAGGATGGGAAGAGAGAGAAGAGAGAGGAAATGGGTTTGGGGTCACCCTGATGAGCTTTCAGCAAATTTTATCTCCACCCCCTTCCCATCCTAAGCTTCTTTATGACTGCACAGGACTGTTTATGAGGAGAGATGGTGGGAGGGAGTGCTGGAGGCTGGGGCAGAGGTAGATGCGGGCATCATACTGCCTGGCTTCAAATCCTACTTCTCCACAAGGCTGGCTGACCCTGGCGAGGTGTTTATTTCACCTCCCCAGCACCCATCTCTAACACGGTAACATGAATAGTTTTGTCATAAAATAGATTCTCTCTCACTAGTGTGAGAATCCACAGTTTAAGAAGCTTTACCTGGGGCTGGAGAGATGGCTCAGCGGTTAAGAGCACCGGTTGTTCTTCCAGAGGATCCGGGTTCGATTCCCAGCACCCACATGGCAGCTAACAACTGTCTGTAGTTCCAGTTCCAGGCAAACACCAACGCAAATAAATAAATAAAGTTTTTTAAAAAAAATAAATAAATAAATAAAAAAAAAAAAAAAAAAAAAGAAGCTTTACCTACCTAACGCGTTGCTATCTGAAGGCGGGGAAACTATGGCCGAATTAGAAGAGGTGTGTTTTAGGTACACTCTGTTCAACTGCAACCGCTCTCTCAGTGAGTCTCCTGAAGTTACTAGCACCTGAAGTTAGAGACATGAATTGGTTTATGAACACCATTTGTCTTTTCTAAAGCAAACTCAGGTTTAAAATGAGCACAGAGAAGAGAGGGTTGGGGATTTGGGCGTCATCTCTCACAGAACAGATTGCTCCTGTGGAACTGGCAAAGCTTTCCGTTCTTGAGAGTCACACATTTTGAGATAGGACCACAAAATGAAAAGATCTGTCCCAAACATTCTCAGAATTTTTGAAAAAGAGACTAGAAATTCTCCTCATGATCCAGAGCTGAGACTGTGGTGGCCCCAGGTGACTGTGTGGGCAGAAGGAGAAAAACACCAGTCAACAACACCAGTCTAGATGAAGTGGAGAAGAAAAGTCAGACATTATCTTTGCCATCATTTGTTCATGAAACCTTATTAGCCCAGTGTGCATTCTAGATGTGCACAGCAGTTCCGGGACCAGAGGAAATGATGCTCTGATGACATTTGAGCACCAGCAACATGGTGAGCTCCTGACAGCCAGAAAGATGGTTAATCTGGCATTGAACTGCAACCAAGATGTAATAGAAAATTCACCATCAATTCTAAATACCTTCCTTCTAGGAAGGATGGGCAGAAGTTAAGCAACCCCCCACCCACCACTCCATCCTTACTTCCTAGAGAAAAACCCAAAATAGTAGATTGTTTTTCTTCTTAATTAAACCTTCTAAGTTTAGATCCACCACTCTAACCAGAGCGAGAAAAAGAATACAAGAAAATACTGCTTCACAACTTTCTCTTATCCAGCCTTACAATGGGGTTGGCATTA
Organism: Sigmodon hispidus; assembly: GCA_004025045.1. Taxonomy (NCBI): domain Eukaryota; kingdom Metazoa; phylum Chordata; class Mammalia; order Rodentia; family Cricetidae; genus Sigmodon; species Sigmodon hispidus. Next base: position 68,985 of record PVIH01002348.1, on the reverse strand, counting down.
CAGCATGCACCTAGCATTTGAAAAATCCTAGACCTGGACCCCCAGAAAAATGTACATAACCTCAGACTCAAGGGGGTTTTTAAAGAAATATTTCGTCATGAACTCAGAAAGCTAAAGTACTACAGTACGTTTGTCACACAAGGACAATTCAAAGCATAACCAAAATGTGAAGTCAGCTTTGGCTGAGCCCAGGGCCCAAGTCTCTCCCTGGCTCCCACCACCCACCTCATCCTGACACTTGTCCTGATGCCTTCTCTTCACCCAAATTCATCTTGTTGATGGTGTGGTTCATATGTGTGCTCCTAATACTTGGGAGACTGAAAACATAGCATAGAACAAGTTCAAATTAGCCTAGGCTTCATAGTGACCTCCAGAATAGCCTGGGTTTAACAATAAGATACTGTTTGAAAAGAAAGCAAAGTCAAGTCTGGTGGCAGAGCTGTAATCCCAGCTACTCAGGGGCTGAGGCAGAAGATCAGAGGCTGTGGAAGGAGTCGAAAGCCAACCTGGGCAACTTAATAAAGCCCTGTCTCAAAATACAAAGTATGAAAGATGGCTGATGCTATAGCTTGGTCAAAAAGCACACGCATAGCATGCTATTAGGAGTTGACTGTCCTGCTCTGAGCCAAGCAGACTACCATCTTGGGGAACTCTTTTGTGCCCCTTGCAAATGACCATGCCATGGGGGCTGGTGATGGTTTACACCCCTGAATAGAGAGAGGCAAGGAAGTAAGGCACAAGATTCATGTCTGGGTATCCAGCTACTCCATGCCACTTGGCCTGGAGGAAGGGCCAGAGTATATTAAGGCTGGGAAGCCTGGGAGTGGGGGCTCTAACTATTGGACTACAGACAAAGCTCTCACCCCTGCTGAGTACGGCTTTTCAGATGCTGTTGATTAAGGGAGAGTGCTCATACCCTCTTTAAGCCTCACTTAGGCTCTGGAAGCAGCCCAATAAATCCTGCTTTGAGGACGTTGGGAAGAGGAAAAGATATTGCTGTATGTACCCCCGGCAAGAAATTCTAGCAACACATGCACAAAGCCCTGGGTTCAGTCCACAGAACCCCACAAAACAAACAAATAAAAGAACAAAACTTATCAACTGCATCACAAATTATCTCTACAAAGAACCTCATCCTCCACCCCACCCCTGCCTTTATTGTGATCCCTCCTACGTTTTAGAGTCTACAAATAACCCTAGCAAGACCACTTGAGTAAGTCTCCATTTGAGGAAACTCCACACCCAAGGGGCTGAGGAAGGTGAGCCATAAAAGCAGACCCTAGGCCCAACTTCAACACCGAAACCAAATATGAACACAAAACACAAGAAAATTTCCCACACCCAAAGCCACCTTGGATTCCACTTAAAATTAATCCTTCTTTAATGACTGAAACAGCATCTGTGTGTTTGTGAAAATTTATCTCAGGGGAAACACTGTCTTCCAAAATGTTTCCTGCATTCAAGACTAGAAAAAAAAAAGAAGAAGAAGAAAAAGAAAAGAAAGAAATATTCCTTGAAATGATTCACTTTGAAATCCCCCAGGGTCTGAGGCAAAGTGAGGACACTCTCCCATAATTCCCATGCCTATTGAATCCGGGTGGTACTTGGAAAGTGAGAGCGTTTCCGGCTGGAGTTCAACTGTAGCTTCAGCTTTGCTCAGGACTGACCTGACCACCTCAGCCTGAGGAACTTGTAGAAAAGGAAGTTAGTCTGACCAAATCTTTCCTCCTTAGTAGCTAACAGCCTGACAGTAAAAGCTGTGTCACCTAAGGCACCATTGCTGAAGACAATACCTACACAAGTGGACATTAGGTGGTCGCATAGGCCTTTAATCCCTGCAGGAAGGCAGAGGCAGGTGGATCTCTGTGCATTCAAGGCCATTCTGGTCTACAGAGTGAGTTCTAGGACACATTCAGAACTGCTTCACAGAGTAACCCTGTCTCAACCCCTTCCCCAAAATAAAAAGAAAACTAGAAAAAAGAAAAAGAAATGTCAAGCTGGTGCCTACATAAGAGTCTTCAGGAACACTATGCTTCAGCATCTTTTGGTACAGGAAGGTACTCTACACTCTTTCAAAAGAGAAATGTAAACACCAAGCCAGAAACAAACCCTTTTCTACAACGGTGTCCTACCTGCATGATGTGCTAGGACAATGGTGGCATAAACCAATAACTTAATATGAGTTAAGACTCACTCCATAATATGGGACCCACACCCAACACTGCTTTGGTGATGAAGAATCTGACCGTAGAGAGCCCAGAAACATAAAGTAAAACCAAATAATACTGTTTTATTTTAGAAAAAGAATGTAATGATAAAATGACTTCTAATAATATCCAGCTATACTCATAGATCAATGTCTTGTTCAGTCATCATTAGAAAAGCTTCCTCCTGCAGCAGATGGGAACAAAAACAGAGACCCACAAGCAGACATTACGCAGAAGTGAGAGACCCTGGGACCCTCAGCCTAAAATGGGGTATCCTCATCAAATCTCTCCCTCAGACCTCATGGAACCCCAAGAAAGAGGAGGTAGAAAAAGTGTAAGAGCCAGAAAGGATGTAGGACATCAGGAGAACAAGGTCCTCTAAAGAAACCTGATCAAAGCTCATATGAGCACAGACTGAGGCTGCAAGCACAGGGCCAGCATGGGTCTGCACCAGGTCCTCTGTGTACATACTATGGCTTCCAGGTTAGTGGTTTTGCGGGATTCCTGACTGTGCAAATGAGTGCGTCTTCGGTTTATGTATCTTCTCTTGGGCTCTTTTCCTTCTGTTGGTTTGTCCTTTTTAACTTTGATGTGATAGTTTTTGTTTTATCTTATATTTTTCAAAAATGAATAAATAAAAACTTAGCCTGTAGGGTAAAGGTTAACAACTGAACTATCTTTTATACTTGCTAGGAGAGAAAAAAAAAAAAGTTTTCTCCAAAAAGTGACACTGGGTATATCATCCACTCCAGAGCAGGCCTTGTGTTCAGGAGTAGTTGATCAACATATAATGAACTCATCAGTATGTGTGTGTGCTTTTATTTGGTTACAGTTTTGTGGGTTTTGTTTATTTTGTTCAGTTTTTTTTTTCCTTTTTGTGTGGTTTTATTTTGTTTTCTTGGTTTGGGGGGAGTGTTGTATTAAGCTTTTATTTGTTTTTTGATAAAGAACATAAAGTTAAGTGGATAGGGAAAAAATTCAGAAGAACTTAAGGGAGGGGTAGATATGATTAAATATATTTAAATGCTTAAATTGTTTTAAATAATAAAAATTATTATTAGGATTAAAAAGAAAAAAGTTGGGTCACACAACACAATGTCAGTTTTATCCCATGTATCCTCAGATAGACCCTCAAGGAGGTGGGCAATATTCCTGCTATTTCCTTCAAGAAATTTGGGCTGCATGAGATTTGAGCAACTTAGCCCGGGGAGGATCAGGCAGTGACTGGGGTAAGCAGACCTCTGAGCTGTATAAAGTGGGGTTTGGGTACCAGATTTGTAAAATGAGAACAGGACTGTTCTAAGCTTTGGTTGAGAAGAAAAATTTTATCATAGATAAGATTTTTATTGTAGTATAGCCAGAGGCATCTGGAAAATTCCAGAGCAGAGACAACATAGTGGACTAAATATGGCGGATAGACTGAACTGGGCCATGAGAGGGGGGAGGGAGAGAGAAAGAGAGAGGCCTAAAGACAGAGTGCATGGCAGAACTGGCAGGGTCACGTAGGAATAAAAAGCTGGAGAAGGGGGCCCCATGAGCTGGAGAAGTTTAGGGTAGGGGTGGGGTTGGAAGAGCTCAGAGGAGCTAGGATGCCAGCAAGGACTCTGTACCAGGTACTCGAGACGCTGAGAGCCTAGACGGCAGCATTTTTTGGTGTGTGAATAGGTGCCATGGTTAGCCACCAGCCCTGTTTTTTCTTTTGGACCTAACAAACCAAAAGCAGGGATATGTGTCTCATCTTTCCAGCCCTGCAGCCTCCCCCTAACCTTGCCCTTCCATAGCCTTGGAAATGAGATTTTCGGGATGGTCTGACAGGCTTGAGTTTCTGGCTCTTGAGTTCATGGAGTGTGCGACTCTCTCTCCCACTGATTTGGTGTGTAAGGCTCCACAGAAGCCTGACATGACAACTTCACTGGTGACCTTTACTGTCTTGGTTCCCGTTTCCTGTCCCAAGCATGCTTGTTCAGTGGGAAAGGCTGTGTGAGAAGCTAAGCCTGCCAGCTGCAGAAGCCATCCTAGCCAAAGAACCAGCAGTGACAACCTGGCTGTTTACTGTAGAAAGCTCCCCTGCAGACTTGGAAGACTTGGAGCGGAACACCTTGCATCTGGGGAAGTTCTGACTTCATTTGCTCTGGGGACCTTGACTTCCTGTTCCAAGGACATCTCTTCCAAAACAGGCCTCTTTACTTAAGCGGGGTGGTGTCCTGCCAAGGGTTCTTTTCGACCCCTACCCCCACAAAAAGCTCAGCAGCAGACGGAGCTGGCCCACTCCCGCATTAATTTTGAGTGCTCACCAATCGACCACCCCCCATCCCCCAGCCAGGGTGATGCCCAAACAAACACTGCTAATAAAGAGGTGTCTCTCCTCCTCTGCCCAAAGAAACTGAGATTGGAACCAAATTTGCACCTTGAGGCCCATCTGCTGTTCCTCCCCCTCCCCTTCCCTCTACACTAAACATTTTCAGCCAGGAATGGCCAGCTGGGCCAGGCCTCTGGAGATTCCTCCAAAGACTCACTGGAGTGACAACCCCTCCCCCCTACACACACTTAAAGGCTGATGGGGGCCATCTGTGCCTGAACTCTGGGAATTGGGCAGGCAGTGCCCTGGGGCCTCCAGGGGCCTCCAACCTGTGCGGAAATTCTGCCAAGCTCTCAGCAAAGCCCCGACATTAAAAATAACTGGTAATTTCCCTGCCTTCACCACCTGCCTGAGCTGGAGAGCAAAGTGCCAAGCCAGGCCGATTTCCTACAACGTGCCCCAGGAAAAGGCAATTGCTTAGTGGGTGTGGGGGTGTTTCTGATTACCAATTATGCAGCCCCCCATTGTAGGCAAACAACTCAGAGATAAGGAAGAGTTGAAAAATCAGAATGGGGAAAAACAGAAACCAGGGGTGCCTCCAGACCAAGTCCTGGACAGAGTGATGGCAGCTAAAAGTGAGAGACACACAGGAAAAAAAAAAAAAGTAGTGTTGGCACCAACATCACTATATCATAAAATTCTGGAACAAAGTGTAAATCTTTGAATTAGTCACTTTCCTCATTGCCATGACAAAAATTTGACAGGAGCAACCTAAAAGAGGAGAAGCTGTCTAGGCATGTGATTTAAAGGGCATCACCATGGTAGGAAAGTTGCTGTAAGAGTTCAGTCTGAAATGTCTGCAACCTGCAATGTAGCTTGTAATATCTTGGAAGCAGAGACCCCAGAACTATACCAGGATCCACTACCTTTAACAACCAATATCAAACAGTCCACTTTTGGTAATGAGGCCACAGTCTCATCCCCAAAACAGTGCTGCCAGGTAGAAACCGAGTGTTCAAACACAAGAGCTATGGAGGATTTTTTCCATTCAAGTCAGAGTGCCCTGTGTCTCCTTTGGTTAAGGCGGGTCCAATCCATAGCCCACAGGCCACGTAAGGCTAAAGATAGCGAGGCATGCAGTCCAACTCAAAGTCATACATTTATATAAAACATTATGAAGGGTTTGTGGAGTGTGTGTGATTTGTTCTTATGGTAAGTTGACTGGTTCTCCAGCATGAACTTCATAGCTGAAACGTCTTGTCTGAATGTCAAAAGGGTGGACACGGCCGGAAACCTTCCTTGTTAACAATGACACAGCCACAGAGCTCTGAGCTAGGAGTGCTATGATGGTCACAGCTAGGCACCGTGACAGATTCAGAACAGGAAGTCATCCCTCTTCTTCCTAGCCTCCTCCATGGCCATTCATCTTCTAAATCCACGAAGTAAAGTAGCATAGGTAAAGCTGGCTGGAGCCATTATTGGCTGTGTTCCAGCCCCATGGCAAGCAGCCAAGTTAAGGGAAAGATTTGCCTTGAGTCACCATTTCAGAGATTTCTTCAGTCCGTAGTTGGAAAGGGTGTGGAAGAGGACTACAATTTTCCTCATGGTGGTCAGGAAGTAGAAAGGCAAAATACCTGCACTTAGACGCTGTATCCTTTCCTCTGGGCCCTCAAACTATGAGGTGCTGGTCATATCCAGGACAGGATTCCACTTAGCTAATCCTCTCTGAAAATTTCTTCACAGACACAAGGAAAGTATGCTTTACAAGCATCCTAGGTATTTTTTAATCCAGTAAATTTGGCAATTAAGACTATTGCAGTCTGTTAGGTGCATACTGTGTATCTTAGTCACTGTTCTACTGCTATGAAGAGACACTATGACTAAGCAAAGGCAACTCTTATAAAAGAAAACATTTAATTGGGGACTTGCGGTTTCAGAGGCTAACCCATTATCATCATGGCGGGAATGACGACTTGCAGGCAGAAGTGGTCCTAGAGAAGTAGGTGAGAATCCTACATTCTGACCCCAGGGCAACAGAAAGAGAGTCTGGGGTTTGACATGAGCTTTTTTTCTGAAAGCCTACTGCCAGTGACCTCTTCCAACAACATATTTCCTAACCCTTCTAATTCTACCAGAGTTTCATTCCCTGGTGACAAAAATTCAAATATATGAGCTCATGGGTGGGGCGTTCTTATTCAAACCACCACATTGTATAAGAATGAGGACTCACCTAACTTTAGCTCCCCAGGACCAATGTAAAAGCCAGGTAAAGCAGGATGTGTCTATAAATCCAGCACTTGGAGGAGGGCAGGAAGTGATGTACAGAGATGAGGGGTGCTAAGTCAGAGAGCCCTCAGACTAGCCAACCTAGCAGCAAAGGCCTCCTATCCTCCAGTTTTTTTCCTCAGGTATTTGTTACATGGTCAGAACAGCGGCTAACGTGGGCCACCTAAACTCTGAGCAGCCCTCACTGCATCCCAGACACTCATCTCAAGTCTTAACTCATAGATGGTCTCAAGTCACAAAGTCACAGCCAAGCTCTTTTCCTAAAAACAAATGGCAGAGCCTGAAAAGCAGGTGCACAGGACCAGGGGGCCTCATCTGGGCAGTGCCTGACAGAAAGAGCAGATGGCCTGATGGCTCTTAGCACAGAGAGCCCTGGAACACTTCAGGACCTGCAGAGATGGTAACTCAGCAACACAAATGTCAGGAAGGAGCTAAGCCTCCCTGTAGAGACTGTGGCCTTCTATTCATCTTGGAATGAAAATACTTCCATAGTTGCTTGAAAACCTGTTCAGATTCAAGTTCATAATTACTAACAATTTGTTTAAATGTGACAGGTAGAAATGTTCATATATGCTTAAACCAAATTTCCCCTTACTTTACTTTCTGTCTTTTTTTGGAGGTGGGGTTATGAGACAGAGTTTCTCTGTGTAGCCTTAGCCTTGACTATCCTAAAACCCTGTAGACCAGGCTGGCTTCATACTCACAGAGATCTGCCTGTCTCTGCTTCCTGAGTACTGAGATTAAAGATGTGTGTCAACACTGCCCAGCTCCCCATATTTTTCTTAATAGCCCAAATGATACAATTTCACGCCACCACTTCATCAGCAACATACTTACTGTCACATCTGTGGCTTTGACATGTTGCTACAGCTGTCCATCCTCCCAAATTCTGAGATCCTTTAAAACAGGGCTCCGAGGAGGCTATCTTCTCCAGGAAGCATCTCTGGCAACACTTAGATCTCACTGGTATCTCAGGCATTCCTGTTTCTAACATCGACTTTGACTCCCCTTCCTTACTGCATTCTATACCACAGTGTAAACGTAGGACATGTCCTCAGGCCTGCCAATCTTCCAACAGCTGGTCTTGTCAGAAAATACTTTTTCCTGTACAAGCATTTTGTACAACTTGTATGTGTGATGCAATACTACCAAGGAAGCAATCCATGGGAATTATGCCATCAAATTCTATAGTCTGGGCCAGGAAGGTGGCTCTGTGTCTAGCTGCTTGCTAGCAAGACTGATAACCTAAGTTTGATCCCTGGAACATATTGCCCAACCCAGAAAAATCACGAAGATAGAATCAACTGCCATTCTGCTACTATGACTAGTTTCTTATATAAGACCATTCCATCTTTTTGAAATGCAAATTATATTTTAATAATAATGAGATTCCTGGAGCTAGGGAAATAGACCCATCAGTAAAATGTTTTTTTGTGCAAGCATTGAGACCTGAGTTCCTTCTTCCAAACCTATCAAAACCAGTGGTGGCAAGAACTTACAATTGCATGACTGAAGAGGCAGAGACAAGTGAACTTCTGGTGCTTGGAGGCCAACTAGCCTAGCCAAATTGGTGAGTTCCAGGTAAAAGAGAGAAATCCTATCTTTAAAAATTCACAATTTTTTAATTAATCAGGATTCTCTAGAGTCACAGAACTTATAGAGTGAATACCCACTTCTCTCTATATAGGTGTGCGTGTGTGTGTGTGTGTGTGTGTGTGTGTGTGTGTGTGTGTGTGTGTGTTTCAGCTGGTCTGTATAAGCTGGGATTCTGAAGAAGTAGACTCCAGTGCCAGTGAAGAGATGGATGTGCCGACAAGGACAAACAGGCAAAGAAGGAGCGCACCTCCTTCTTTCTTCCATCATCCTTCTAGCCGAAGCTTTGGCCCAGACTAAAGGTGTGTCATCCAGCTTCAAGGTTCCGGAAATCAAAAGCTTGTTGTTTTCTTGTCTCCAGACCCAGATCACAAGTGTGCCCTCTATTTCTGGATTATGGTTCATTTCAAATACAGTCAAGCTGACAACCAAGAATAACCATCACGGACAGATTTTTTTGAGATTGACATCTGACTGTCAAATGTGTGCACATGTACACACATAAAATAAATAAATACATACATAAATAAAATATGTGCCCTGACTAGTTTTTGTTTGTTTGTTTTGTTAACTCAACATAAGTTAGAACTTTCTGTGAAGAGGGACCTTAAATGAGAACATGCCTTCAGAAGACCGCCTGCCAGCAAGTCTATAGAGCATTTTCTTGGTAGATGATTGGTGTAGAAAGGCCGAGGTCACTGTGGGTGGTAACATCCATGGACAAGTGATCCTGACTGGTATTAGAAAGCAGTCTGAGGAAGTCATAAGAAGAGAGCCAATAAGCAGTGTTCCTCAATGGCACTTCATTTCCTGCCTCCATGTTCCTGCCTTGAATTTTTGCCCTGAATTCCCTCAGTGATAGATTATAACGTAGAAAACTAAACTAAAATATACTTTTTCCTCCCCAAGTTGCTCTTGATCATGGTACTTTATTACAACAATAGAAGCCCTTTATTCTTTAGTTATATTAAGTTTTCCAAATTTTAAAATATGTATTATAAATACTTCTGTATAGGTATGGATGTCTCTGTGTGCATATGTACATTGTATTGCATGCACGCATGTTAGCATGTGAGTGTATGTACATGTTTGTGGGCAATGCGACAGAAAAAAGGAGGACATCTGGTATTTGTTTTTATTGTTTACCTACCTCATTGTTTTGAGACAGAGTTTCTTGCTGAACCATAAACTGTGTGCTAGGCTGGCTAACCAGCAAGTTCTCAGGATCCACCCATGTCTATCTCCAAATGTTGGGGTTACAGGTACATACTAGGGTCTCAAACTCAGGTTCTCCTACTTGCAAAATATTCTTAACTGCTGAACCATCTCCCAAGACTTTGTTGTGAACATTTTAAATTATTTTCATAATAAAGTATTTTCTAAGATAAGTCAGAAGTTAAGAGTACTTGCTGCTCTTACAGTTACCCAAGTTCAGCTTTCAGCATTTACATGCTAGCTCACAGCTACCTATAATTCCTGTTCTGGGAGATCGAGCACCATCCTCTAAAGTTCTTTTGTTGTTATTGGGGTCTGGGTTTTTTGTTTTGCTCTGTTCTGTTTTTACATAATGTCTTGAGTATCTCAGGGTAGCTTCAAACTCACGATACATTACAGTATAACTCTAAGCCTATGGGTTCCAGGAAGTGGAATGTGGTGGTTTGAATAGGTATGGTCCCATTGACTTATGTGCTTGAATGTTTGGCCTATAGAGAATGGAGCTATTATGAGGTGTGGTTTTGTTAGAGTAGGTGTGACCTTGTTAGAGGAAGTGTGTCACTATGGAGGCAGGATTTGAGATCCTATATGCTCAAGCTTTACCCAGTGTAGGACACAGTTCACTTTCTGGTGCCTGTGGATCAAGATGTAGAGCTCTCAGCCTCTTTCCCAGCACCACATCTGCCTGCACAGCACCAGGCTTTCCACAGATGATAATGGACTAACCCCCTGAAACTGAAAGCCATCCCCAATTAAATGTTTTCATTTGTGAGAGTTGTGGTGGTCATGGTATCTCTTCACAGCAATAGAAATCCTAACTAAGACAACTAAGATCAAATCAAACAATAAGCTTACCATGTATCAGAATTAAAAATGCTTCTATAGCTCCTTCAGATCTCACCTGACCTACAAACAAAACAACCATAGCCCCCACCCCAGTGGAAAAAGTAGATAAAACCTATGGAATTAGTTTCTAAAAATAAAAAGCAATCAAAGATAGCATGGAGTACATTCCTTGGGACATTTTAGATGACAGGAAGGCAGAGGGGTATTTTGAGCTCAGTGTTCTGAAGTATGTGGCCAGGCTGAGAGATGTAGGGCACATGTAGAACAAGACATGATATAGAGGATTGTTCTCTGGGCTGGATATTTCTGAGAATTCACATAGAACAGCAAACAGGTGAGAAGAGATGAGATACTATTATTAAGGTAGCTCCAGAGTTGCCATGGGGGTCCCCAGAGACTCTGTGAATACTTGGCTGCAGTTGGTCGGAACTCAGACATCTCTCAGGCTGTGAGATCTGATAGCTCTTTCGTTCACTGTGCTTAGTTGCCTATTGCCTGGCCCTGCAGAGTTCCACTCTGTGCTTGTATACCCTGATATTGTGCAATAGATATAAGAGGTCTCTATGCAGCATCTTTAAATTCCATTTTCCTTTTTATGTAGTTTCCTCATTTCAGAACACAGTTCAAAGCCTTCTAGCCACCTTGGCTTTGACAGTGTTACTTTATGTCATACTTAGAAGGAATGCTAAATTCTGAGGACAATGCCTCCTGTGCTGGTGTCTGAAGAACCTCTGGGACAAATCATAAAAATGTTAGTGCTTACCTCAGGCATTCTCTTCTCTTAGGATTATAGTCTGTGCTGTTTGTTGTCTGATATACAAACGCCTCATGTTTTTCTGGTATTCTCTGATTTCAAAATTTGTTTTTATTTTTAATTGTGTGTGTGAACCCACAGAGGCCAGATGAATCATATGCCCCAGGAGCTGAAGTTGCAGGCTGTTATGAACCACCAGTTTTAGGTTCTGGGAACTGAACCTGTGTCCTTTGCAAAAGCAATAGGGTGTTCGCTTCGGCAGCACATACACTAAAACTGGAATGATGCAGAGAAGACTAGCATGGCCCTTGCGCAAAAGGAATAGGTACTCTATCTCAACTGCTGAGCTATTGGTCCAGAACTTCTCTGGGAGGTGTGCATGTCTCAGCTATCACATGAACAGAAGTGCAAGTATCTACCTGTCTTATAAACTAAGCAACGGACTCTCTTAGCTCTAGACAGTGAAGAGGTTTAGAAATCTGCCACAGGGGCTAGACAGGTGGCTCAGAGGTTAAGAGCACCAGCTGCTCTTCAGAGGTCCCACATTTAATTTCTAGCACCCACATGGTGGCTCACAATCGTCTAGGATGACTTCTGGTGACGTTTTCTGGTGTTCAGGCAGAATGTTGTATACCTAATGAATAAATAAATCAAACAAACGAAAGAAATCTGCCACATGAGAGATATGAAAAGGAGAAGCCTAGTCAGAAGATGTGGTGGGATTGTTTGTATGTAGTGAATATCATTCTGTAAATAAAGGAGCTGTTTTGGCCTGTGTAGAGCATCATAGAAGTGGGTGGAGAAATCAGAGGAGAAGGAGTCAGGCCGTCTCTATCCAGCCACCAAAGAAGAAGCAAGTAAGACTACAGGTACAAACCATGGACCGGGCCACATGGCAGGTAGATTAATGGAAATGGGTTGAATGAATATGAAAGAGATAGCTAGCAATGTGCCTGAGACATAAGCCAAACAGTATGAAATTAATATATGCATCTGAGTCATCTTTGGGGGGTATAAGCCACCACAGGCAGGTCTGAACTTATGGCCTGTGTGGGGCCAGAAATCATTTACAATAAGAAGATAACATATAGCTGGGCATGGTAGCTCATGCTTTTAATCCCTAGGAGGCAAAGGATGACTGAGGCTGGCCTGGTTAATAGAGCTGATTCCAGGACAGCCAGGGCTATGCCGAAACCTGTCTCAAAAAAACCAAAAAAGAAAAAAGAAGAGGAGGAGGAGAAAATGGAAGTGAGACAATTCAGACTTGCCTCTGTTGCCATGCATTTCCAGCTGGAGAATTTTTTTTTAGCTAAAGTGTCTTCAGGATTATTTTTAAAATATTTATTTTTGAAGATTTTCCAAGAATCCTAGAGTGGTGGCACATACCCATGTTCTAGAACAATCTGACAGGAAACTTTATTCTAAATAACCAAAAGCAAACAATGATAGCAAAATAAGCCTCATTGGGTGGGAGATAAAATGAATGCAAAGTTAACGGGCTTTTGTTGCTGCCATTTTTTGCTTTGCTTGATCCAAGTCCTTCTTCATGACTTGCACTTTAAATTAAAGCAAGCTGTTGAGACAAGTCCTTTTAATTCCCTTCTCTGTAAGGGTCTCATAGGATGATGGTAATCTAACTGATCTTAGCTATCATAGAGAATAGGCCTGTGTGTGGTCAGTCTGGTTGAGAGGACCAGGCTGACCATCAGGGTCTGTGTCCCTTACTTTATCCCAGGCCTTCAGCACCTTTCTCTTGAACCATGGCTTCAAGTCATTCCCACTTCCGTTCAGGGCCTCATGGCATTCACTAATATTTCCTCTAAACTGACTCTAATTGTACCATTCCCAATGAGAAATCCTCTTTGCTTATAAAGACCCTCATATTTCTCTTTTTTTTAAACTTTATTTATTATTTATTTATTTATTTGCCTTGGTGTTTTGCCTGGAACTGGAACTACAGACAGTTGTTAGCTGCCATGTGGGTGCTGGGAATCGAACCCGGGTCCTCTGTAAGAGCAGACAGTGCTCTTAACCGCTGAGCCATCTCTCCAGCCCATAAAGCCCCTTGTATTTCAACCACAATTTGCTCTTCCACTTTTCTTTCTTCCTTTCCCACCTGTGTATGTGCATGTGATGTGAATGCATGTGTTTACGTCTTTGTATTAATGTCCTTACAAATGTATACATGCTTGTGTGCCCAGGTGGATCGAGGCCAAAGGTTGATGTTGACTGTCTTCTTCATCAGTCAGTCCTCACATTTTATTTATTGCCATGAGACCCTGATATTACTGCTTCAGCTAGTTCATCTAGCCAACTCAAGCACTGGGATTCCAATCTTTAAGTCACAGCTGGGGATCCAAACTCTGGTCTTTAAACTACAGCAGCAAGCACTTCACCCACTAAGCTGTTTCCTGAGTCCATCAACTCATTGTGCCGTGACTTTCTCCCACTTCATTCTAGCTAAGATTCATTTCTAGTCAGTATCTCTGAAGCATAATTTCCCAGCTTTTCCCACTCTTCACAAGACTCTCATCTCATGTTTTGTTCTAGCTCTATGAAATGTTTTTTTTTGTCTCAAATATCTTAACATAAACATGTTGCCTATCTTTAAAATCCCCATGCTGAGATTATTCATTCACAGAAATGCTTATATTCTTTGTCGAAATAAATCTCTCTTTTCTCTTACAATGCAGTCTAAGTTTCATTTATTGCATGCATTCTTATGTATCTTCTACTACAACCATCACTGAGTTCCTAGACTAGAGTCTGTATCTGCTCCTTTCCTGCATCCCAGTGAGCATCTAGATCTAGATTCTTACTAATCTTTATGTAAGAATGGGCAATGAGGGGATGTCTGAATGAATGCTTTGTTAAGAGGATGCATGAATGGTGATGAATGATCCAAAGTCTTTCTTCATTGTCCTGAGGGTTTATATAAGATGCATTGCTCTAAAAGATATGAAACTGCTACAGGCAAAATCAAAAGCAATGAGAATCTCAAGGGTTCAACATTACACATCTTCTACTACATGTTAATAAAAACACCATTTAGTAAATTACATTGCATTTCTAAATTCACATACTATCCACATTATTAAAAAGTTAAGGTTTTTCATTCATTAAATAAAAAATGTTATCAGTTAATTATGTGTGAGAAAACAAATGATGAGACAGACACATATCTATTGAAGAGCTTATATGTGCAAACAACTAGACATCCACTCAGATGAAACTCAACACACACACACACACACACACACACACACACACTTTCAAGTTTGGAAAAGAGAAGCTAGAATGCTCCAAAGATAAAAATCACAATAAAGGGATGAAGATACTAATTACTCAGATTTGATCAATTTCTTTTGTAAGTATGTGTCAAAATATCACACTGTATCCCTGGAAGATGTGCAGTTATTACAAATGATTCTAGAGCTAGAGAGATGGCTTTAGTAGATAAGAATATACTGCTCTTGAAGAGGACTTTGGTTCTCAAAACCCATATGCAGCAGCTCATAACCACCTGCACCTCTAGCTTCAGGAGATCTGATACTCTTCTGGACCTTAGGTAAACACACACAATAAAATTATTTTAAAAGTAAAATTTAGGGCTGTTGATGTAACTCAGCGGTAAACCGTTTGCCTGCCACATTCCAGTCTAAGTTCTAGCACCACATATGTAAAAACATCAGAAGGGAAGTTGTGACAGAGCTGTGAGTGTCATGGGGTTTCTCCCCTGTCCGCCAATTCCCAAATAACCACTCAGAGGCTTACTATTGCCTGTAACTGCTCAGCCTTTAGCTCAGGCTTCTTACTAGGAAACTCTTATACTTAAACCATTTGTCTACTTATGCTTTGCCACACGGCTCATGGTTTATTATCTCATTTTCGCATGTCCTGCTTACTCAGTGGCTGGCTGGCATCTCTCCTGACTCTGCCCCTCTTCTTCCAGAATCTTCTAGTCTGGTCACTCTGCCAATACTTCCTGTCTGGCTACTGGCCAAGCAGTGTTTTATTCCAATTTGAGACAAATCTTTACAGCGTACAAGAGCATTATCCCACATCAGTAGAGCCCCTCATAGTCTGAGCAAGAGAAGTGAGGACAGATTTGAAGGCCTTTGCTACAGGATCTCTTGGGCTTAGAAAACAAAAACAAAAAACTAATTCTTCATACATTTAGAGCAGAACTCTAAATTTCTAATGAAGAGTATCTGGCCTACCTAGCCAAGACAATTTTCTTTTTTCTACCAGTACTTTACTAAGGTCTGTGTCTGTTCTATCTTGTGTTTTAGACAAAGTTTTAGTACACAGTCCACTGGAGCCTTGAACTTATGATCCTCTTCTCTGAGTACTGGAATTACAGTTATGCACCCACTATCCTGTGCTTATTTTAAGGTTTTAAAGGTGGGCCATGCATGGTGAGCTGCTGCTTTTGCTAAGATGCCCTGGGGTAGGTAAGTGTATTAGTTACTTTTCTCATTGCTACTATCAACTACTCAGACAGAAAGAAATATTTTAGCTCATAGTTTAAGGATAAAGTCCATCATGGCAGGAAAGGCATAGTGAGAGATGAAGAATAATTTAGGAACATTGAATCCACAGTAAAGAAGCAGAGAGGGGTGAACAGAAACTGGGGGCAGACAACATATACAACCTCAAACCTCAATACCACCACCACCACCACCACCACCACTCAGTGACTTGTTTTCTCCAGCCAGGATCTACTTCCTGAAGGTTCTACAGCCTTCTCAATAGGCCCACCAGCCAGTGGAGAATACATCAACATCTTTAAACACATCAACCTGATGGGATATTTACATTCAAACCATAACAAGAAGGCTAATGAATGCTGAATAACACTTTCATTGGGACACAGTTTCAGGATTTGACCTCTGGCAGTAAAAATAAGTAAGTAAATCAAATCACAATGTTCCATAGGGCAAGTTCCAGCACTGAAGAAGGTCATGGTCTAGTTATGCTGCTGAGATCAATACAAAGGAAAAAATGAATAATCACGAACGTTTAGTCACCAATGAATGTGTGTCCCGGGCATAAACACAAATGTACATGTCATCTTACTTCATTATAAAATATTACATAGGTAAGGACCAAAAGAATCATTTATTGTGTGGGATTATTCACTATAGTAAAGTGGCAATAAACAAATCAACAAGACACTACATTTCTGAGCCAAGTCTTAGGAATAGAGTTCACTGTCAACAGAGACAATTTAATCTGTTTTCTTTGTGACTGTCCTGCCCACGAAGCTGAACAACAATGGTTGAGTTCAAACTTTGAGTTTTCTTGCCATCTCCTCCCACTTGCAGAGATAGCAGCAAGCCTTCCATCTTCTTCACACACAGGGTTTGTGGAGCTGATGCAAGGAGGGGGAAAGCAGCTCAGTAGACTGAAAGGAGAATGAACCAGGAACAACAAGAGTTTCTTGGTTCTGGTTTTCACAAGAACCACTTTGGAAAGTAAGCAACGAGTCCCATGTTCAAGGTGGGTGGGGAGGGTTTAAACTGAGTTCTTGAAATGCCCTGTTTCACCAAATGCTTGTGGGCAAAAACTGAAGCCCCAGATTTGAGGTATATGCCTCAGGCAATTAATGTGGTGACATTTGCTGCCTTTTCTCACTTTATTTGCCTAGAGAAACACATACCTCCCCTGTAGCAGAAAGACTGCTTGAAAGTACTTAGAAGGACCATTTAAGAGGCTCACTAAGGGCTGTTTAACTTGTTAAAACCTCTCCTTAGAAGGGACCTTATAAGGATTTCATGTGACACTGAAGGCAAGCTCACAGGCCAGACTGGGCCTATGAAGTTCCCACTGACTGAAGGTCCGCTGCTAAAACTGTGGGTGTGGGCAAGAGACAATCACTCAGAAGTGGCCAGAGGTGCTTGCTGCCTAGCCTGGTGGTGTGAGACCGATGCCGGGACCCACATGGTAGAGAGAAATGTCTCCCTAGGTTATCATCTGGCTTCTATATGGTGTGTGTACGTGTGTGAGAGAGAGAGGAAGAGAGAGAGAGAGAGAACGCACACATTTGGACGGAATGTTATCTGGAGACAGCCCTCTGCCCTCCCTGCCTTTGTTTACACTCACAGATCCAGTGCTTGGTTGATGACACATAAGGGTCAACTGTGACTCAGACACAGCTCTGTGAATGCAGTGACCCTGGTGGGCTGTGGAGTTCGAGATGTTTATTTCATTTCCCTTTCCTTCTGTACTCAGATGGCCTCTCAGGGAAGGAGAAGGAAGGAAGGAAGGAATCCCATGCTGACTATCAAGTTCAGAAACACTGGCCAGGAGATGTCCAAGCCCTGTGCACTGAGAGCAATCTGAGGAAATGAAAACCTCTCTTACCTGCCTCTCGGGCCCTTGAAAATGATCTTATGCTCTGGTTTCCTTTAAAAAGTTGCTGGGCTTCCTTAAACTTCAGCTGTAGGAGTGTGTGGGTCAGGGATGGAGATCACCAAAAGTAATAGTGGCTGAAGAGCCTCCAAGCATGTATTAAGGAAGTTTTTATTTTTGTTTTGTTAGTTTTTTGTTGTTTTTGCTTTTGTTTTAGGATTTTAGACATAAGATGTCACTCTGGAACCCAGACTGGTTGGAAATTCACTACGTAGCCTATTCTGGTCTCAAATTAATGGCCACTCTTCTGCCTCAGCCACACAAGTGCTGGGATTAAAGATAGGAGCTGCTATGATGGCATTTTAACAAATTTTTAAATAACCCTAGAATGGACTAATCTTTTCCAGATTTGAATTATTTGTGTGGAATATATGGATGTCCTACCGAAACATGATGTCTCAGAAAGAAGCAGAGTGGAAGAATTGAAACAACAGATGTGAGGCATTTCTGTTACCAATCAGATGGCCTCACCCCAGGAACAAACCTACTGCCAAGCATCAGACCCAGGAGGCTCCAGTTGCTACAGGACATGCTTGTGCAATGGAAAGTGAGCTGCTTTCTTTGTCATAGCATCCAGAAGATGGACTTCTTAAAGAAGGAAGGTAACCTATTAGGGAAGGAAGCTCATGCCCTGCAGGAAAGACAAGGGACTGGGGACTCAGCATACCAACATACCCTACTACCTAGACTGAGTTTTCTTACTGGTCCAACAGGTACTACCAACTGAAGACCACTCAGCTGTCAAATGCATTAGATGAATTGTCTCAGCACCACCATCCGGGCTCCTTCCCCCAGGGAGATGTAATTATCTTCAGCTACTAAGTATTAATGAAAATATTTATGAAAAATAATGAAATGAATGAAAAATAAAAGGCTCATAGAGGCTGACTCAGCTGATTTTATCCATCACCAACAGAATGCAAGAGATGGGAAGGAGAATTTCAGGTATAGATGATTCTATAGAAGAAATAGACACATTGGTGGAAGAAAATGCTAAATCTAAAATATTCTTGACCGAACACACAGAAAATCTGGGACATTATGAAATTATGAAACCTTAGAATTATAGAAACACAAAAAGGAGAAAAATCACATCCCCAAGGCCCAGATTTTCTTTTCTTTCTATTTTTGTTGTTTTTTGGGGGGTGGTGGTGAGACAGGGTATCTCTGCATAGCCCTCAATGTTCTGTAACTCTCTGTGTCGACCAATCTGGCCCAAACTTGGATATCTGCCTGTCTCTCCTCCCCTCCCTAATGCTAAGATAAAAGGCATGTGCCATCATGATCCAGCTCAGAAAATATTTTCAACAAAATCATGGAAGAAAATTTTTCTAACCTAAAGAAGGAGATGCCTATAAAGATACAAAGCCAGGAAGTGGTGACACATATCTTTAATCTCTTCCTTGGGAGACAGAGGTGGATTTCTGTGAGTTCAAGGCTAGGCTGGTCTACAGAGTCAGTCCAGAACAGTCAGAACTACAGACACTCAAAAAAAATCCCTGTCTCAAATACACACACAGAGAGATAGCTACACACACATGATTTAAAAAAGACAAATAGATTGAACTAGAAAAAAGTTTCCTTGCTACATAATATTTAAAACACTAATGATAAGGGACAAAGAAAGAGTATTAAAAGCTTCAAGGGAAAAAGAGCAAGTAACAATAAAGGCAGACCTATTAGAATTATGTGGGCGTCTCCATGGAGGCTCTAAAGCTAGAAAGACCTGGACAGATGTGCTGCAGACATTAAGAAACCACATATGCAAGCCCAGAATATTATACCCAGCAAAATATTCAATCACCATAAATAAAGAAAACAAGATATTCCATAATACAGTCAAAATTAAACAATATCTGTCTATAAATCCAGCCCTACAGAAGTTACTAGAAAGAAAACGCTAACTCACAGAGGTTAACTACACCCAAGAAAACACAGGAAATAATAAATAATCTCACGCCAGCAGAACCAAAAGAAGGAAAGTGTACACATGCATGTGTGTGTGCGCTCATGCATGCCTGTGTGCACATACACACACACACATCACCACAACTGACTGTGGTGGAATATTCTGTATGCTGTAAATAAAGTAACTGATTTGGCCTATGTAGAGCACCGTAGAAGTGGGTGGAGAATCAGAGCACAAGCAGGTAGGAAGAAGGGTGGAGTTAAGCCAAATCCATCCAACCCCCACAGAAGCAGCATGTAGGAATCCAGGTGAGCCACAGGCTGTGGGCCACGTGGTGGAAAGATGAATAGAAATGGGTTAATTTAAGAAGAAAAAGCTAGCTAGTAATGTGCTTAAGACATGGACCAAACAGTGTAAAGGATATAAGCGTGTGATTCATTTCTTTGGGGGACAAAAGCCACGGGCACGGAGCCGGTTCCAAACAGCCGCCCGCACGCCAGGTTACAAACTCCGGTGCCAAACAGGCTGGGAAAACTTACTACAATAACTGACAACAACAAAATAACAGGAATTAACAATCATTAGTCACTCTCACTATCAATGGACTCAATTCTCCAATAAAAAGACACAGTCTAACAGAATGGATATGGAAACAGGATCCATTTCTCTGCTGCATACAAGAAACACATCTCAACATCAAGGATAGACATTACCTCAGGGTAAAGGGTTGCAAAAAGATTTTCCAGGCAAATGAACCCAAGAATCAAGGTTGTATAGCTGTTCTAATATACAAAGTAAGCTTCTAACCAAAATTAATCAAGAGACAGACACTTCATACTTATCAAAAGAAAAATCCACCAAAAGAAAAATGCATATTTGTTAAAAATAAAATCATCACTAGAGCTTAAACCACACATTGACTCTCACAGATACTAAGAGATTTCATTACCCTACTCACACCAGTGGACAGGTCATCCAGACAAAAACTAAACAAAAAATATTAGAACAAACATAAGTTATAAACCAAATGAACCTAAAAGATATCTACAGAATTTCACCCCCAAACAAAAGGATATACCTTCTCAACATCCAAAAAAACTTTCTCAAAAATTGACCACACACTCAGTCACAAACCAAGTATCAACAGATACAACAAAATTGAAATAATTTCCTGCATCCTATCAGACTAACACAAATTACAGCTTGATTTTAATAGCAACAGATACAGAAAGCCTATAAATTCATGGAAACTGAACAACTCTGTACTGGAATGACTTGGGTCAAGATAGAAATACAGAAATTAAAGACTTCCTAGAATTTAATGAAAATGAATGTACAACATATCCAAACTTATAAAACACAAAAAAGTGGTGCTAAGAGGAATATTTGTAGCACTAAGTGTTGGGATGGGGCATGATACGATAGTGCATTACCCAGTTAGCTGCAAGTCTACAAAAGTAATAGATGCAGGGCTGGAGAGATGGCTCAGAGGTTAGGAGCACTGACTGATCTCCCAGAGGTCCTGAATTCAATTCCCAGCATCTACATGGTGGCTCACAGCCATCTATGATGGCATCTGGTGCCCTCTTCTGTACACTGTATACATAACGAATAAATAAATAAATAAATAAATAAATAAATAAATAAATAAACGTTAAAAAAAAAGTAGGTGCTCTTGACCCTGAGACATTCTCTCCAGACTCCAACGTTATCATCTTTGAACTTGTATTTTTCAAAGAAATTTTTGTTTTTAAATGTTAAAATTTCCTTGGGAATTCAAGAGTTAGGAAGAAATGTTCAAATCTAGGGTATTCCCAAATTTATTACAGAGTTATATATTCATGAACTTTCTAATTGGAGGATCTTAATGGGACACTTCATTTCATTGAAGAATTTTATTTTCTCAATGTTATTTTGAATGTCCTTGAACTCATAAAGATCTTCTTGTTTGTTTCTGCCTCCAGAGTGCTGGGATTAAAGGTGTGCACCACCACGGTCAGCTTCTTTAAAAAAAAAAAACTTTTAAAGTGGTGGTAAATGTGACCAGACATAAACTGGGATTGGAAAGGAAGTCTGTTTTCAACAATGGAGTTATTTAATTAGTGGAATGTTGTGATCTACTTCAGAATCTTCCCAGGTGTACTCCAAATTGTCCTGAAAAGGGACCAAAAGGTACCAGCAATGCTACAATTGCCAGGCATGGTGACAAAAGGCTACCACAGGGTACCTCTGCAAATTCAAGGTCAGGCCAGGTAGTCGGTTCCAAGCCAATGGGGGGCATCATGTGTCCCAGGCCTTGTCTCAAAAAGACAAATAAGCAAAAGATGCTATAGATGGTACCCATAAAATGAGTACTAAGTCAAGAGGCCGGCTGGCTCTGGCTCAGTGTTGACCTCCAGCTGTGAAAAGAAGAGCCATACTTTTGGATCTTGACCAAAACCCTCCATCACCAGCACCATCCACACACAAAGATTGAGAATCTCTGGGTTATTATTGGAGGAATGCTGTGGGTTTGTCCTTGGCTCTTCTTTCCACATAGAGTTCGGCAGTCTCATGTTGTAATATGTTTCTGGCCCAGGTTTTCTGGTCTAGTCCTGAGGTTCAATTCTACTCTCAGCCTTGTTTAGCCTCAAATAATCACACACAGGCTTATATTATTTTTATGCTGATTGACCTAGGCATATAATTTGCTAACAATTTCATCTGAACTCAACCCATCTTGATCATCTGAGTGACTCACAGCAGCATTTTAGCTTCTTTCCTCTGCATCTGCTGCCATCTCCTCGTCTGTCACCATTGCATCTCTGTGGCATCTGTCTCTGTTCTTCCTGTGCTCAGAGCTGGCCTGGTAGCCCCGCCCACACTTTCTGTTTACCTTCTGGCCAATCAGCTTTTTATTAAACTAATAGGAGGGATAAATATTTACAACATAACATAATCCCACTACACTCTTATCTCCCTTCATTTTCTCGCAGGTGGGACTCTTGGAAAGTCTACCCATTGACTTAAGAAGAATCCTGTTTGTGAATGATAAAGATGGTGTTCACCTGAAGCCATGTTGATGCCCAAGGCTCATGCTCTTGGGGTGGCCTGCACTGCCACCCAGGGCCATAGTGATGTCTGGACCCTCACTGTGACTACGGGCTATGTCTGGGTTCACAGCTCTATTGCAGCCAAGGTCTATGGTGTCTATGGATCCTATTAACATCAAATGCCAGGCAATTTCCCAGGGTCTGGGGTGCCACCTGGTGCCCTGTTGGAGTCTAGGGACAACACTGATGGGGGCCCATGGCATTCTGGGAGGCCTGCATTGCCACTTGGGGCTATGATAACATCTGGACCTAAACCGCTGATGCTAGCCATGTTCAGATCAGTGATCCAGCTGCAATTGAGGTCTGCAATGATGTCTATCGCATGTGTTACCACAAAGGCCCATTTGAGCCAAGTGTTGAAACACATGTTGAAGTAAGAGGTCTGTGCTGAGCTGGCTCTGCCTCTCCTGGGCTCAGGAACAGCTTCTCTCTCCTACTAAAGAACTGACCCAGCCCTGGGACCCTGGGATAGCTGGTCCTGCCCCTCACCATGGGCATAGGTGAGCTGGCTCTGCCCCTCACCTTATAGGGAGGTATCCCAAAGGCCCAGACTGACCAACTAAGATACCACCCAGGCCCACATCCAGAGCTTTGAGTTGGCTACCCCATTACCCTCATCTATGATCTTCTGGAGTGTTGTAGGGACTGGTACCATGGAACCATAGCTGCAAGATCCTTGGTGCAACAAGAGGTTATCCAAGGGTTTTGGTGAGGGTCCAGTATTGATGGTGTACCAGAGGCCAAAGGCATTAAACCTGACCAACAACACATTACACAATGAACATTTGCAAGTATAGCTGTTTGGACAAAAAAGTCTCCTTAGTAACCCATTGGAGCTCCCAGTACCACCAAGACAAATGCAAAGGCAACAGAGAAGTGGAAAGATGGAGGAGCAAAGTGAATTTTTTAGTTTGCTTTTTGTTTGCTTTAATACTCTTATTTGTATATTTTATTCTCTATTATCTCTTATTTTTATTATTTCTTTTTAAGTTTTCCTTTGGTGAGGAGGCTACAAGGGTGAAGGGTGAACATGGAGAGACTGGGAAATGTTTGGGACTCAGGTGCAAGATGTGAAATTCCCAAAGAATCAATTTTAAAAATATGTTAAGAAAGATGGAGCTTTGATTCACAATTTTTTATTTTTGCTCTTCCATTGTTTCTTTGTCCTATTGATCAATTGGTTCTGAGGGCAGATGGGACAAAAGGCGTTGCTTAAACTTGCAAAACAGAGCAACTCCACTATATTTAAGTTGCATGATGGTTCCCAAGGCATACTCCAATGTTTATATAAATATACCTATATAGGACATTTATATTAGCATATAACTGATTTTTCCTTTACTTATTTTTTAAATTTATTATTATTATTTTTTATTTTTATAGAATAAAGTCTTTTTTATCCATGTATCCCCCTGTTCCAATTCCCTTCTCCCTCCTGACCCTTCCTGGTCAGCCTTCAGCCTACCTCCTCCCCATCCCCCCAATCCCTCCCCAGAAAAAGCAAGATGCCCCAAGGTGGATTAGATAAGTATCCACTCCAGGTAAGTCCAATTTCCACATCCTAATATCAAGATTCGACTAGGTGTTCCTCCAGAGGGAATGGGCTCCAAGGTGCCAGTCCATGCACAGAAACACAGTCTGAACTCTTCCCAGGAGGCTCCACATACTGCCCATGTCAGTGGACAGTTGTCTGTCCTTGGAGGGCTTAGCTCCTTTTCCTGATAGTTCCCTGGTGCCTGTTCTTGATCCAGTGAGCTCCCCAGAGCTCCAGCCAGCCATCACTGTGGGAGTTTTCCTCATAATCCCTATCCCCTTATGCATAAAGACTCTCCTCCCCAGCTCTCAGCTAGACCAGAAACTCAGCCCAGTGCTCAGCCATGTACCCCTGCCTCTACCTCTATTCATTGTTGGCTGTGATGGCACTAAGGGTGGCTATTCATTTGGTTATAGGGGAAGTCCTGTTTAGGCAACACCTTCGCTATTGGTTGGAGTCCTAGCCAGAAACAGCCTATGAGTTCTTAGAGGTTTCCCTAGCACCCAGTCTTTTTCCAACCCCACATTGGCTTCCTCTATTAAGATCTCCATCTCGGGGCTGGAGAGATGGCTCAGCGGTTAAGAGCACCGTCTGCTCTTCCAGAGGACCCGGGTTTGATTCCCAGCACCCACATGGCAGCTAACAGCTGTCTGTAGTTCCAGTTCCACGCAAACACCAAGGCAAATAAATAAATAAAATAAAGTTAAAGATCTCCATCTCGGGGCTGGAGAGATGGCTCAGAGGTTAAGAGCACTGACTGTTCTTCCAGAGGACCTGAGTTCAATTCCCAGCAAAACCACATGGTGGCTCACAACCATCTATGATGAGGTCTGGTGCCCTCTTCTGTAAAACTGTATGCATAATAAATAAATAAATCTTAAAAAAAAAAAAAAAAAAAAAAAAAAATCCCCCTCTTTTTTTTTTTTTTTTTTTTTTTTAACTCTCTTTCCTTGTTGCTCCTCTCACTCAATCATCTCCTTCTCTCGTGATTGGTTCCCACCTCTTCTTGGTTGCAACCCCTTATGCTCTCAATTAGCTAAGAAGATCTTCTCTATTTTCTCTTCCTAGTGGACTTGCTGAATGTCTCTCTTAAGTTTCTTCTGATCCCAAGTTATTCCGTGGTTGTGGTTTGCAGCTTGGATGTTCTTTACTTTTTGTTTGAAGCCCACTAATGAGTGAGTACATCCCCTACTTATCTTTCTGGTTTTGTGAGGATATTCTCCAAATCTATTTGCCTATGAATTTTAGGGTATCTTTTTTTTTTTTTTTTTTTTTTGTATTGCTGAGTAGCACTCCATTGTGTAGATGTACTACAGATTGTCAATCCATTCCTCAGTTAAGGGGCATCTCGGTTGTTTCCAGGTCCTTGTTATTACAAATAATACTGCTATGAACATAGTTGAGCTAATGCTTTGGGGTGCAAATGTGCATCCTTAGGGTATATGCTCAAAAGTGGTATTGCTGGATCCTTGGGGAGATTGATTCCCAGTTTTCTGAGAAACCTCCGTACTGCATTCCAGAGTGGCTGAACAAGCTCACCCTCCCACCATTTGTATTATTGCACTGGTACCTGCCCATTGCTTCCCTGCTTCACTCTTAGTCGGCTCTTAGTTTGTTCTTAGTTTTGAGTGTAGGTGTTGTGTGTTCCCAGTCTGCTCTGGCCACAGGGCCTGCACGATCTCTTTCTCTGCTCTGGACATGAGGTCTGCATGCTCTGAAGATGTTCTTGTGTGATGAGGTAGCTTGCTTTGGAGGCAGAGTTTGGTTGTGGGATGTCCTTCCTGCTATGTGTTTCTGGGGATTGCTGGGGGGAGGGGTTTCTTCTAGCTTTGTTTGGTTTAGGGAAGGACTAGGTGTCGGGGCAGAGCTGGAGCTGTGTCCTCAGCTTTGGAGAAGAGGTCTCCAAGTGGCCTAGGAGTTGGAATTTGCTCACCTCTTACTCTGCTCTGAACATGAGGTCTGCACGATCTGATGATGTCCATGTGTGAACAACTGATTTTCTTGATTTTCAACATAACTTTATCTGGAATTAACTAAAACCTTAAAGTGGAGGGGCACACCTGTGAGGAATTTCTGCCCAACTTGAAATAGTAAGATTCATTTCTAATCTTAATCGTGAGGTGGGAAGACATTCACTTTGCATCTAGATCTTTTGAGGGGGAAGATACACCTATAACCTTAACCACACATGTGCTCTTGGCTTTCTAGCACTTCCATCTCTTTATAAAATATCCAAAAGTTTTACTGTTAGTCTTTTCTCAGTCCTTCAAAGGGACCTCTAGCCTTTTCCATAAAGTAACTTTACACTGGGGATGTCTTAATTATGGTTTCGACTGCTGTGAATACCATAACAATAGCAACTCTTACAAAGAAAAATATTTATTGGGGTGGCTCACTTACAGTTTAGAAGTTCAAACCATTATCATTATGATGGGACATGGCTGCATGCAGGCAGACATAGTGATGGAGAAATATCTGAGAGTCCTACATCTTACAGACAACAGAAAATGGTCTCAGTGTCTTACTGAGTGAAGCATGAGGAAAAGAGACCTCAAAACCTGCCCCCACAGTGACACACTTCCTCCAACAAGGCCACACCTATTTCAACAAGGTCACACCTCCAAATACTGCCATTCCTTTGGGGGATCATTTTCTTTCAAACCACCACACGAAGGGAGAAAGCAATCAAACTTTCTAGGATTTATTGAACACTAGTTCTGAAACAACACTGATCACAAGCATGGTCCTCGAACTCCTCCCAGAATTATTTGCCCAGATCCAGAATATACAACTGAGATGGGTATATTTAGAAATTTGAAGAATTCTCACATTAGTTCACTGACCCATGGAGTAAGGGCTATTATGGTTGGGAAAGCTAAATGGAAGCCTTTAGAGATGCCTTTACCAAAAAAAAAAAAAAAAAAAAAAAAAAGTGGATCAAAAACAGTTTTGCATTCCTGGAGGAACTTCAAAAATTAGTGTCACCATTAAAGGCTTAAATGTGCAGAGGTGGAGGTTCCCATCACATATCCCTTTAACTCTCTTATCTGGCCAGTGCCAGAGGACAAATGAATCATGGAGAATGGTAGCTGACCATTGAAAACTCAGTCAAGTAGTGACTTCGATTGCAGCTGCTGTACCATATGTACTATCCTTACTTGGGCAGATTAGCATGTCACCTGGAACATGGTATGAAGCTATTGATCTAGCAAATGCCCTTTTTAGGTACCTGTTCCTAAGGACCACCAGAGGCAATTTGCTTTCAGTTGGCAGGCCAGTAGTATACATTTAGTGTTTTAACTCAGGATACAATAACTTCTCAGTTCTATCATAACTTAATTAAAAGGGGTCTTGATTGTTTGTCTCTTTTAGAAAGCACC
This sequence comes from Sigmodon hispidus, assembly GCA_004025045.1. Lineage (NCBI taxonomy): Eukaryota > Metazoa > Chordata > Mammalia > Rodentia > Cricetidae > Sigmodon > Sigmodon hispidus. The sequence goes on along the minus strand of PVIH01002348.1, from coordinate 41,456 downwards.
AAATTGGTATACTATATTGATGACAGTTTGCTGATTGAACCAACTGAGTAGGACCCATTGGTATCACATATGGGCATTAGAGAATGAAAACTAAATCTAACCAATATTTAAGGGCCTTGTACCTCAATAAAATTCTTAGGAGTCTAGTGGTTTGGTGCATTCAGAGATAGGTTTTCTTTTCTTTTTTTTTTTTTTAAACTTTATTTATTTATTTATTTGCCTTGGTGTTTTGCCTGGAACTGGAACTACAGACAGTTGTTAGCTGCCATGTGGGTGCTGGGAATCGAACCCGGGTCCTCTGGAAGAGCAGACGGTGCTCTTAACCGCTGAGCCATCTCTCCAGCCCCCAGAGATAGGTTTTCTATGGTAAAGGGTAAGTTATTACACCTCATCCTTCCCACTAAGAAAGAAGGACATCTTCTAGTAGGCTTATTTGGATTCTGGAAATGGCACATTCCCAACATGGGTGTGTTACTCTGGCCCATATGCTAAGTGACTCAGCTGCTAGCTTTGTTTGGGGTCTGGAATAGGAGAAGTCTCTTTAACAGGTCCAGGCTGCTGGGCAGGTTGCTGTACCACTTGAACCATATTATCCAGCAGATATGATGGTGTTTGAAGTCTTTGGCGGGCCCATGTAGGGGACTCACAGAAGAGACCTTTTGGGATTTTGAAATAAGCCTCTACCAATATCTACAGACAACTATTCTTCCTTTGGAAGACAGTTCTTGTCCTGCTATTTAGCTTTAGTGGAAGTAGAACATTTGACAATGGGCCATCAAGTTACCATGCAACCTGAGCTGCCAATCATCAGCAAATCATAAAATAGGACATGCGCAGCAGCAGTCTTTTATCAAATGAAAGTGGTATATATGTGATTGGGCCAGAGAAGGTTACATGATGAAGTTACTCAAGTGCCAGTTTTCTACTCCTGTTACAATGTCATGTCATCTGCTACAAAGCATGCACCTATTGCCTTATGCAGTGTGTCCTATGATTAGCTGACTGAGGAAGAGAAGACGAGGTTCTGATTGGTTCTGCATGTGACGCAGGCACCACCCAGAAGTGGACAGCTGCAGCATTACAATACCTTTTGGAGACAACCCTGGAAGACACTGGTGAAGGGAGACCTTTATAGTGAGCAGAACTTTAGGCAATGGATGGTGCTGGGAACATAGTAGAAAGGTCTTTGCACCCACAGATCTCCAGAGAAACCAGGAATGTTAAGCACATAGGATTGTCCTTCCAATGGGAAAGATGTAAAAGCAAAACAAAACAAACAAACAAAAGCCTGCTCTTCCACCCAGAATGCTGGAAACTGGAAGTGACTAACAGCCTAGCATTGTGTTATCTGTTGGGCCAAGCCATTCAAGCTCGTACAACCAGGACCAGAGATGGCCTAGTAACCTACATGACCCTTACAGCCAGGGGATCCCCAAACTTTCACAACCAGGACCAGAGATACCTAATAATCTAAATGACTCTTACATTATCTGTATAGCCAAGGGATCCCTCAAATTCTCACAGCTAGTATCAGAGGTGGCTAGTAGCTCAGATGACCTCTACTCTCTCTTTATGACCCAGTCAAGCCCAGACCCTTCCTTAGGTCCTTAAGCTAGTACTCACTCAATAGCCACCAAAGTGTGACAGTGGGCCCACAATCCCTTACCATGGTACCCACCATCCTGAAGCCATTGGCTAGATAGAAAGATAAAATGTCCTTTTGAAGACACAGTTACAAGTACACAATTAGGTAGCAGCAGCATGAACTGGATTATCTGAGCTACAACCTGTAAGTCATTCTGATGTAAATTTTTCTCTCTCTCTCTCTCCTCTTTTCATTCTGTAAGTCCTGCTACTCTAGAGAACCCTAATGCACATATTTTTATGTAAATACATATACCTACATTTTAATAATATTTTAATATATATGTATATATATTCATGCACACAAAATTGGTCACTGTTATCATAAATATCTAGAGTGTGCATCTATGTTGCCCTTTATTACGGTTAGTGACTTTTTAAAAGGATTTTTTAGATCAAGAAGTAGCAATTGCCCAACTGATCACATAATGCATCAAGACCATGTAAAATACTTGCAAACACACAGACTGACAGGTCCTCAGTGTGAGGCTCCTGCTTTGTGACAAATTTTCATTACTTCAAAAAAATCACCGAATAGCTGGGCTGAATGGCACAGATCAATAATCTCAGCCCTTGAAAGACAGAGGCAGAAAGACCAAGAGTTCAAGGGCAACCTCAGCTATATAATGAGGTCAAGGCCAGTTTGGACTCCATGAAACCTCATCTTAGAAATTCAAAACAATTATAAATAAATATATTTTTAAAATAAAATCCCTGGATAGACAACAAAATATTGATCATAACGCCTTTTATTTTTAAAATAATTATTGCTACATGCATTTACTTATTATTTATTTATTGCATGTTTACATTGCTACATCACACAGCTGGAGGTCAGGAGACAGCTTACAGGAGTCTGTGCTCTCATGCCACCATGTGAGTCCCAGGGAGCACTTTTTTGCTGGCCCTCTCACAGCCATTTCTATCCCTGGGTTATACAGTAGCTCCTCCCTTACCACCTTTTGTTTTTAACAATTTTCATTACCCATTAGTCCAAAATTATATTAAATAAAAAACTCCAGAAATAAACAATTTATAATTTCAAATTGTACCCTGAGTACCAAGATGACATTTCATGCCCTTTCATTCCATCTTGACCAGAACATAAACTATCTCTTGTATATGGTATATAAGTATATCGATGGATGCTATATATGCTACCTTCCTATTAGTTATGTGATAGCCTTCTTGCTTATCAGAGAGATTGCTGCGATATCACAGTAGTTGTGTTTCAGCAACCTCGTGAACCAATCTTAACCCTGTATTTTAACATCTGTACCATCTACCCCTGTGGTGACGTATTTATATTTGATAAAAAATAGTCTGGAATATTAGAAGACAGAGCCATCTCTCCAGTCTTTTTGGTTTAGTTTTGTTTTTCAAGACATGGTTTTTGGGTTTTTGGGAGGGAGTTGTTTTTGTTCTTATTTAATAGCTAAGAAACTCTCTTATCTTAGAGTCCTGGCTGATTTTGCTTTATAAACTAGGCTGGCCTCAAACTCACAGAGATTCTTCTGCCTCTGTCTCCCAAATCCCAGGACTAACAGAGTGTCCCACCACTGCCTGGCTATGGGTGATTCTGTCCCCAATTTACTCCATTACACAAAAGAAGCATTACACTATTTCAACTTCTCACAAGAAAAAGAATACAATTTGAGAAAATACTGGGACAGGGAATGTAGCTCAGTTTATAAAGTGTTTGCTCTGGGTGCTTGCCCTGAGTTCAGCCTCTGGTACAGCATAAAATTGGGCTTGGTAGTGTATACAAACCTATAATCCCAGTACTTGGGGAATGGAGCCAGGAAGATCAAAAGTTCAAGGTTACATAGTTACATGGTGAGTTCAAAGACAGCCTGGGCCATGTGAGACCCTGTTTCATGGCCATATGATACCCTGTCTTAGTGGAATGGGAAAGACTAAAGTCACTTAACTTTTGTTACAATATGCTTTATAACCATTCTATTTAATCATTAGTCATTGTCAATCTCTTTCTGTGTATAATTTGAAAATTAAGCTTTATCATAGGTATATGTTTATAAGAAAGCATTATAAATATGTATACTATATACATATTTATAGCTTTGGTCATTCACTGGGGATCTTAAAACATATCCCTGTGGATAAGGGCTAATACTATATTTCACTTTCATGCTTAGAGATCCTAATCTGCCTTCCTGATCTCAAAGCTTGTTGTAAAGACTTTGTCTAAGCTCAGAGTATAAAAGTCAGTACCAGTCTGAATGTGTGACCACAGGGATCATGGATGCATATACCTTCACCTCTCAGAAAGCAACCCTCTGAGTATCTCTTTGTGGTTGCTATCAAAGGATAGATTTAGAAACAAGAAGAGAGGGTACATGGTAGGCAAATGAATGACTGCCAATTTCCCTACAAGTTTGAAGAATGTCTTTGCTGGTGCACAAGGCATTCCTGTTACAACATGCATCACTTAGATTAAAGGTAGTTTATCCCCACTGGCTCAAGTGACAAGTTAGGGACTGTGATTCTTGCTTCTAGCACCCACAGAAAGACAAAGATGAGATGTCGAGTCCAAAACGGAGACATAAAGGGATGAAGCCCAGGAAACATAATACAAGTGGTTCAGGGAATTAGTGTCCAATAGAATTGAAGTCTGGCACTTTCAATGAGTTTCAGAGTCTGCACATTCACACTCGTCCCGTGAGAGTTCCTTAGACATTTGGTGACTATGCTTCTTTTAACACAATGTCATGGTCTCATCTGTAGCTGATTAGATCAGGGACACTGTCTAATCTAAATAGCTAGGGCTATGCAGGTGCAAGATTCTGGGTAGTGGTGGCTGATTTAATCATTTTTTCTCTGCTTTTAAAAGAAGCAAATGCAGCTGACTGCACAGTGCAGAAGTACAAAGACACAAAGGCAACAGAAAGGAAGGAGAGAGAGAGAGAGAGAGAGAGAGAGAGAGAGAGAGAGAGAGAGAGAGAGAGCGCAGAGGTAGAAGAAGGAAGTCGGTAGGAAAATGAGAGAGAGAAGGGGGGACTATGTGAGTAGCAGATGGGTCCCCAGGGTCATTCTACTCTTTTGCAGCTGCTGTGGTCACCTCCTCATTCACAAATAACAGTTTATTCTCTGAGCTCTCACAATGAATTTTTTCTTATCCGAATGAATAAACTACGAGGCACTGAGATAACCCCACTGTACCCTGGTGCTTGCAAATGTATCTTTGTTAACAGAAATGAAAACAAGAAAAAGAAATCATAAAGCAGAACAAAGAAAGAGAGTCAAGAAGAGATTTTTCAGAGCCCCAAATTTTGGGCCAAAGCCAAAAAGATAAAATAGAATCTGATCAAGTTCTGAATTGCTTCATTTCCATTCAAAAACATGACACAGTTTTGATTGCATATCAAATACTTTAGCTGACCGCAGGGTACCAGAAGCCAGGTTTCTGTGCTTGAACACTTGATCTCCATCTGGTAGTGTTGTTTTGAAGCCTTGGGGAGGTAAGACTTAACTATTAAAATTGTATCCCTTATTTTACGTGTGTGTGTGTGTGTGTGTATGTGTGTGTGTGTGTGTGTATGTGTGTGTGTGTGTGTGTGTGTGTGTGTGTGTGTGTGTGGAGGGGGAGTTATCGCCTGCCCACCATCACCTTGCTCCTGGTCCTCTTTATTTTCTGGTCTCCTGAACTTATATAAAGAATGCTGTAAAGTCCTCACACCAGGCCATCACAGAGAGGGCACTTATCACAATGATTTTACCACCTTGATACTTTGATAGCGTGTACCTCCTAAAACCGTGAGCCAAGATGAGTATTTCCTTCCCCAAACCACCACAGTCAGACATTTTATCTTGGCAAAAAGTAATTATGCCAGAGGTCTTAATAATACAGCATAAGGCAGATGAGATGTGACATGCCTGGAATTCCAACACTTTGGAAGTAGAGGCTGGAAAATGAAAGAAAGTTGGAGGCTAACCTGATCTACATAGCAAATTCCATGTCAGCCAGGATCCCAAGGTGAAACCTTGTCTCAAAACAAACAAACAAACCCACAAATAAATCTGAAAACTTGGCAAGATATTGAACCCAAGCATGAAGGGTACTTAGTGGCAAGAGCACAGATTCAGTGCCTTCTCTAATACCACCTCTGGATACCTGTGAACCTTCTACAATCGCTTATTTAAGTCACCATTTTCCCTAGATCACTATATCCACCACAACTTATTTTATTTGTTCGGTATCTGCATATCTGACTAGACTGATTGTGGCAATCCCATGAAGATATGGACAAATAAATTCACCTTGTTCACAACTCTGCTTGGAGCCCTGGCACACCGCTGAGCAGCTGGCGAACAGATGGAGGAGCCATGTCATACAGTGATGATAATGTACAGTGGGGATGTGACTCTGAAGAGTGAAAACCTCAAGCAGACTAAACTGGGGCTCTGAGATATCTACAAAAAGAGGTGTATCGGGTTGTGCAAGATAACAGAAGACCAAATATCTGACAAAGCCTTGAGCTCACCCACCATATCTTGGTCGGCCCATCCTTTAGTCCTGGAACCACCCACTGTATCATTTCTAAGATCTACTGACTCCCTACTAATAAACCATTGAATACACATTACAAAAACAAATTTCAAGGTATCTCCCCCTGTTAGACACCCCCCCTTTTTCTTGTCTCAGACATGCTAGGCAGGTACCCTATCAAAGAGCCACAACCCTGTCTGTCCCTTATATACCTTTGAGACAGAGTCTTGCTAAGTTACCCAGGCAGACCTTGAACTTGCAATCCTTTTGCCTTAGCCTCCCAGGTCCCTGATGTTACAATCTTATACTACCAGACCCTGCAAGATCTTTATTTTCATTTGCCTGAACTCCCCAGAATTTAGACATGATGAAAATAGAATTGTTTGTCTCAGATTAAGAGCAGTGAGTTATTTGTTAATATAAATTTTCCAGACAAGTTGGATAACTCCCTGCTGTGTCTGATGTGGCGAAAGCTCTTGCATTGGTGAGATACTGGTCAGGATGACATGTCACTACATCAATTTCTAGGACACTGTGTGTTTCAGTTTGAGTGGCAAAAATGGGAAGCGTAGACTGGGGGAGGGAGACTTGCATATTTCTGCCTTGTTCTGTGGCTCATCATTCTGGTGAAATTTCTTTGCTCTGTTTTCTCCTCTCTAAGGGGGTGGTGATGGGAATGAGAAGCGGGGGGTGTGGGATTGAAAAGAGAGAGACTCTCTGAATTTTGAAAGGGCAAAATACCCTACAAAGTACTCTGCTCTTAATGTCTAGATTCTTAAATCTAGAAGGATCCATGTCCTAATTACCATGCTGCTAGTCTATCAGTCTAAAACAAGTTTTTCCTCAAACCCCAGAGACACTGTAGAGGTAGCTTGTATTTTCTCTGCTCAGTGATAAAGGCTGTTAACTTGTTTTTTTTTCAAGCCATTCCCCTTGCTACAGAATGTGAGGTGCCAATTGACCAGAAGTTAACATATAATGTCTCTCCTTTCCTCCTGAGTACAATCCAGTTAAATTACCCCTTCATGCACATTGGGTTTTTTTTTTTTTTTTTCAGTTTTAAGTCTTAAAATAGCATATTTTTCCTAACTGCTTTCAAGGCAACAAGAATGGTGCCTGGCATTGTGGGAGTTTAATGCAAATTATACTGAAGTTGGCTGTGCATCAACATCACAAGAGTACCGCCAAACTGGCATTTATCAAGGTCAGCCTGAGAGCCCCAGGAGGCTAAATTACCTTCCATGTTCAGTCCTTAGATTCATTCAGTCTCCTGTCACACTCAGGTCAGATGTGAACCAGAGCTGTATTTAATTATCCTCGCTTTATTAAGAGGAGAAATCAAGATACAAAAAAGCAAGTGCCTTTACAAAGGGTCCTTGGCCAGTGTTTGTCCTAGGTTTCCAAGTTTCATTTCCTATTGGCATAGCACACTTGCTCCTGAGTCATCAGACGCTAGAAGATTCTGCTTTTTGGCAAGGTATTTGTCTGATCATGGCACAGGAGCTTTCTCTCAACAGGATTGAGGATTGCTGGGAAGAAGGGTTTTCTAAGACCTCTCCCTTTATGAGCATCTTTAAAGACACACAACTAGAATTCCTCAGTAAGAGTCCCACATTCTTGCAAATAATCCCTCACTGCGAATCTTGTAATAAACTCTAATAAAGTACAATGGGTCACAAAAAGAAAGTAGAGAGATAGGAACATGAAGGGGATCCGGTGTGGGAGGGAGGGAACAAGAAAAGATAATTGTAGTGCCTATGGTAAAATACATCATATGCATGAAACCTATCATCATGTATAATTAATAGATGCTAATTCAAAAGTATCAGAGAGCCCGGTGTGGTAGCACAGTTCTGTAATCATCATTACATTCCTTGAAGAGACCCAGATAGATGCAACAAAAGTTCAAGACCAGCCATGGCTACATAGTGAGAATCTGCCTCAAAACAACTGCAAAGGAAGAAGAATGGCCCAAGGGAAAGTTGGTCCTTGGAGGTTTTATTTTGTTTTTCAATGTAGCCCTGGCTGACCTAGAACTCACTATGTAAACCAGGCTAGCTGAACTCAAGAGGTCTGTCTGCCTCTGCCTCCAGGGTGTTTGAGATTAAAGGCTCGAATTGAACAAAGAAGATACATTTGCTATGTGCATACCCAGCACTCTGGGTCGCTTCATTTGGTCCTGATAACCACCCACTGGGATACATAAATGGCGGAGGGCACTCTCCTCTTTACAGGCAAATCCACTGACATTGTATCAGATGCAGCCACACAGGTAGGCATCAACTATGCTCACCCTCTGCACTATCCATAGCTTCTAAGTGGCGCAAGCATTGACTGCCAATTATAGGGAGCTATTAGAAAAGGGCATGTCCTTTTGGATTCTCAGAAATAATAACACAGAGGTCATCATGGCCTGTTGTTCTTTCTCTGCAAATGGCTGGCCCTACATTATTAATAGCAGGCTGGCTGATCTCCACAGCTGCATTTGGAGGCAGAGAAGATTTCCCCTTCCCCAGATCAGACTCTTGCATGAGAACCCTGAAGGAAGGAAGCTTTGTTTTTAGCTTTTAAATTTTGCTGGAGCCCTTTTCACACCCAGAGAGAGAGGGACTTTCCCAGGCAAGTTCTTGCACAAGAGCCGGGGTTTTGTCACCTCCTCCTCCCTTCTACACTTCAATGGAGAGCCAGTCACCTCTCTCCAACACCCCTTCATGAGCAGAACCCACAGCCTGCCAGTGTTCTCAGCAAACGTCAGGGCCAGTCGCTGGCCAGTCAACAGCAAGCCTGCAGGGAGAGGAAGCCTGAGCCTCTCTCCTGAGTGTCACTGACAGCCAGCAGCCGCGGCCCTCAAGTCTCTTTGCCCCTCCCCATCCCGGAGCCAAGTCTTGTAGCAGAGGCCATTAAGGGAACCTCAGAACTCAAGCTGAAACAGGACTCTGCACCTTCCTTCTCAGCAGCAAGGCTTTAAATAGGATTAATGAGAGAGAACATGCTAAACATTCGAAGAGGTTCCAGAACAGACAGCCAGCTACTTCCTCTCAAGCTGCTATTCTGGATTAGTTCCCTGGCTTGTGCCCGCCCCGCCCCCTTCAAGCAAGGGCTCTTATATTTGGCAGTCTGATCAGGTCTGAACCTACTCCTGGGGTTTCAATGACAAGACAAGTCCTGTGGTCCTCTCAAGTAGCTCCTTTGACCACTCTGAAAGCCAGGAAGTTTACTCTGGCTACATTCATTTCATTATCTCCTTTGATAAAATTCAAAGGATGGGTAAGGAAGAAGGTGGGGATAGTTGGAAAGAGGGGTGATGTTAAGCTCTGCATCTCACCCTCCTCAGTGGGAAGGGCTCTATTTTATAGCAGTCACTACCTTTGAGAATTCTATTAGGTATTGTTTGTAGTCTCACATTTTCCCTGTATTGCTAATCTTTCTCTGAGAGGCAAGACACTAAGCTAAGCTATATGCATCAACCTATATCCCTCCTCAGGACCACAGAACCACATGCTTTTTTCTTCATTATATCATGTGAGAACAGGTCATTTCAAAGAGAAAAGAGAGAAGGTGAAAAGGTATCTCTGATGAGGGCAGGCGTGACCGAGTAAACCACTGTTTTGTTACACGTAGAGCATAGGGACACACAGAAGCTAAGGCAGGAGGATTGCAATTTTGAGGCTAGCTAAGCTACATAGTGAAACTCTTGTTTGTCTCCAAAAAGATCAGTAAAGACATTTAGCAACAACAGCAAAAGACACAAGAAGAAAGCTACTTTCAACCCAGTTAGCAAGATAGATCTGGTCTCAGACTTTAAATATAGCCAAGGATTACCTTGAACTTCTGATCCTCCTGCCTCTACCTCCCTAGTGGTGGGGTTACAAACTCAGCCACTTATTCACTTCTGACAATTGAACCAAGGATTCAAGCATGCTAAGCAAGCATTCTATCAACTCACCTCATTCCCATGGCAACACTATGAAGTAGGTGCACAACCATCCTATTGAAGATGCCAAAACCCACAGATGCTCAAGTCTCTCACATGAAGCAGCATTGTGTTTGTGTACATAACTTAGGCAATCCTTTTGTAGACTTCAGATTATCACCAGATTACTTATAATACCCAATACAATTAGTGAATAATGACAAGAAAATAAAAGTCTATATATGTTCAGAATAGACACAACATTTTTAGATTTATTTATTTATTATGCATACAGTTTTGCAGAAGAGGGCACCAGACCTCATCATAGATGGTTGTGAGCCACCATGTGGTTTTGCTGGGAATTGAACTCAGGTCCTCTGGAAGAACAGTCAGTGCTCTTAACCTCTGAGTCATCTCTCCAGCCCCTAGACACAACATTTTTAATATTTTCAACTGCAATTGGTTGGACCAAAGGATGTAGAAATGGCAGGTATGGAGATCTATTTGCCCTCTCACTAGAGAACTCTAAGAAAAATGAAGTTTGGGTAAAGTGCTTGCTATACACACAAGCATGGTAACCTGAGTTCAGATCCCCAGTGCCTATGTAAAAAGCTAAGCATGCTGGTGTCATTGGTAATTCCATCATTGAGGAGTAGAGACAGAAAGATTGCAGGAGCTTCCTAGTCAGTTAATATAGCCAAACTGGGCAGCTCCAGGTTCAAAGAGAGATTTTGTCTCAAAAAATAGAGGCCTGGTTGTGGTGGTTCACACAGTTAATTCCTGAAAGCATGCAGCTGGGCAGAGACAGGCAGATCAATGTGAGTTTGAGGCCAGCATAGGGTACACAGTGAGGTCTGGTTTCTGGCCTCTGCACATATGAACACATGACTACCTACCTGCCTACCTACACACACACACACACACACACACACACACACACACACACACACATTTGTATGAGCACATGCATATACCACATATACACAAAGAAAACTGATTGTCAAATTCTCTATCTATTGAAGATAGATAGAAGGCAAAACTCCTTGAAGGTTAACTTAGCTAAAGCCTCTTCGGAATATAAGGCACAGCTGTCCTATTCTAACTCATTTTTTGCTGGAGAAAAATGCTGTAAGCAGCTTCTACCCATTATGTTCTCCCCTGGCCTTCTGTCTCTCCCTAATACTCAGGTAATCACATGGCATCCATTTCCTAAGGACTAGAGTGAGGTCTGGAACATAAGCAAAATAGATGGTCACAAGTAGGGAATTTGATGTTTATGGTTAAATGGTGGAGGTACCTGAGAAGAATTGAGACACTAGCCCAGGGCCTAGAGTCTGCGGCAGCTCTGTCAGAAACGCAGGTGAGCAGGATTCCTAAGCCAGAGACAACCTCTTCCCTCCCCCAAATGACCATAATCCTTAGAGAATATGAGTTTCTCAGCCTGGGAACCTATGGCAGTGTGGCAGACAAGGACTGAGCAAATAAATAAATTAAATTGCAGCACACTGGGTCTCAGAATCCTCTGTTGTCTTTGAACTCCCCTCTGGGAGGAGGAAATGAATGTGCTAACATTCCCCATGGGGGAACTAAATGCTTTCTCAGAAGCCATGGTCTCATATGCTCGATTTGTTTAAATGAGTTTAGGGCGTTGAGCAAATGTGAGCATGACAGGGCCTATTTGAAAAAGACCTCCCTCAGAACTGACAAGGGTCATGCCAACCTCTTTGTCTGCGTGCCATTCTTCAGCCCTGGGGAGAAATGAGCTCAAAGCCAATTAGCCCATTAGCCACCAACCATGTGCACAGGAGCAGGCTGAGAGTCACCGGGGAAATAGTCTCTTCATTACATGTTTGTGGAATGCCTGTCACATGTGGAGCATTGAACTGAACACCTAAAGTCTAGGAGGAAAGGAAGTCCACCAAGTGTTCAATGACTGGTTCATGTTAGTGTATGTCTATAATCTTAGCACTTAGAAGGTTGAAGCAGGAGGATTTTAGTGAGTTTAAAGGCCTAGTTGGTAAATTCCTGATCTACACAGTAAAGCTGTGTAATTTTTACTTTTTTTCTGTTTCTGTGATAAAAATCATCACAACCAAAAGCAGCTTATGGAAGAGTTTATTGACATACTATTAAGTGACTGTACTTGGCTTATGGTTTCACTGTGGTTGGAAAGTGGCAGGGATGGAGACCACATCTTTAACAGCAAGCCTGAAACAAAGGATAACTAGAACAGGGATGAAGGTTTATATTCTCAAATCCTCCCAGTGATATACTTCTTCAACCGAAGTTGTACCTTCTCATAACCTCTACCAACTCTGAGGGCCAAGTGCTCAAATGCCTAAAACTATTGGAGACATTTCTCTTTCGAACCAACATAAACCCTATTTCAAAAAAAAAAAAAAAATCACAGACTCTAGGGAACTAGATGTTTGGTTTGAGAGCTTTGTCAACCCTTCTTGTGTTGGACTATTGGTGATCCTGGAAGACTCACTCTGGTTCTATCTTGGGAAGCTTAAGAAGTTCTCTGTTGTAGACAGACTGTGGAAGAAGAGAGACCACAGGCACTGGGTGTACCCTACATTGTATGTAAAGTGTCAGATGGACAGAAAAGTGGCATATTATGGCCAGGCAGGGACAGTGCTTTGCTGTATGGCTTTTCACCTCTTGACAACAATAGTGATATACACAAGTACAGCCCAAGGTCTAGTCAACCTCCTTCCTCAACAGAGGAGACAAAGCCAACACAGGTAACTTCCTTCGGTCTCGCACTCACTACTAGAGGATACGATTCAATTTTTTAAGTGTCACAAATGATTTTATTGGTTATAAGAGATGCTGGAACAAAGATCTTTTATTTCTCAGTCCAACACAGGTATGAAGTGTGACAACTAGACTAAAAATGTCAAATTGTTACCATGAACAAAGGTCTGACAGCCATAGAGCAGAAAGGGGGAGGAAGAGACTGGAGCCTCACCACCATTGTCAAAATGTTACCCACGCTACGCATTAAGTTCTGTGCTCATTAGTTCCTGATATGCTTTTCTGTTGGTTAAGCCAGGCTGTGTTGGCCTTTTTTAGCTACTTGCAAATGGAAATGTCCTCACTGATTTATAGCTTTAAGCTAACTTGTCAAACCACTACAGAGGTACACTTTATAACAGGTGACAGGCCAGGACCTTTCTGAGCTAGGATGGTGAATTTCAAATAATGTGCTACATTCTACTAGAAAGCAGGGTGGAAAAATATACCCAGACCTTCTCATTTCTCTATAGTCTGGCTTCATCTTGCATGTACATGCAAAGGCTTACTGGAGGATGATCACTCCATAAGCAAGGCCCCCTGACTTTTGTAGCCCCAATGCTTGGGAGGTGGGCACAGGAGGGTAAGAAGTTCTAGATAACCCTCCTTGACAGTTATTAATTCAAAGTCAGCATGGACCACATGAGACCTTATCTCGATACTAATAATCATAAATAAAAACAGGAAACACACATTCTGGTTGTAAGGACTATTCATGAAAGCCTTTTCTACCCTAGAGGATGTCAAGCACACCTCTATAAAGCCAGAGGGTGGCTTGATATGCATGAAAATCAGCCCTTCTTATCCCATTTTTGAGGTGGATCCCTTCCATCTAGGCTCTGTAGCTTTATAACACCCTCTCTTCTACTTCTGGAGAATCTCAGACTCACTTAAATGTAGTCAGCCTTTCTTATCTTACAAGGCCCCGGAGTTTAGACTTAGCATACTATTAAGTGACTTTGTGACATTTTATATTCATACCACGTTAGTTTTATTTATTCTTTGCAGTGTTCCCATTGATAGAAAAATAGTGCAAGACTCACTAGCCCCATTTTGCTGATGGAAAATTGAGTTTCAAAAAGGTTATAGCAAGACCGAGTTTGAAACAATAGGGCTAGATGTGGGTCTTCTGAATCTGACCCACCCATTCATTCCTTTGAGAAATTGTCCTGTACACTACACTCTACCCCTGACAGTCCTCATTTAAGGATTTTGTACATGTGCTTGTTGTTTACATGTGTTGAGTTTTATGCTGTCAAATGAAAAGGATGCAATCTTAGAACAAGAAACTTATAGATGAGACAGACAACTGGTTTAACTAATCCAGGTTCTGGTCCCATGTGGCCAGCCATGGGTTCTAGAGATGAAGAATGACTTACCAAGTCAGAACATGAGGAAGCCTTTGTCTTAGAAGACGAATAAGTGAGGTCAGAGGATTTTTGTAACCACTAACTTTGTAGACCAGCTTGGCTTAGAACTCAGAAGCTCCCTGACCCATCCTCTTAAACATTTGTCTATCAACATGGCCTACCATGGCCAAACATAACAACAGGTTTTGTGACCCACCTTTCTAGATCTGAATCAGATATAGGACAGTGTGGTGGATGCTGCCTTAGATGGATAAGGAAGAAAAGGATCAACTTTGAGAAATCCACAAGGGTGAGGGGGTGAGCAAACATACTCATTGCAGTGCCATTCCCTGGGAATAAGGAACTTGTTGTTTTTGAGTTGGAGGTCATATCCTCTGGGTTTTCATGTGTGCAGGTATGTTACACACAGACACACACACACACACACACACACACACACACACTGTACAATCCATCACAGTTTTCTTCTCATCATTCTGCTGCTTCTACTCTTGGCACACTTCACTTCAGCTCTGGAGCAACCCTTCCTCAGGATGTTTCTGTTGTCCCGTGGTACATCCCAATCCAAGGACACACCCAAACACTGTCTTCTTCCACCTAAGTGGGTCACAATAAGACGGTATGGCATGCCTAGCCTTCTACCCACAGGATCTCTTACAGAGACAACAGTGCAGCAGAAAATGAATCTCAGTCTGCCATGGAGAGTCACTTGTAATCCTAGCTCTCTGAAGGACAATCTTGAGCTCAAGGCCAGCCTGGACTACTTAGAGAAAATATGTCTCAAAAAGGGGCAGGGGGAATCATGTCATTCAAACCACATACTTCTCAGAAGAAGAAATTGAGGTCTAGTCAGGAGTGTAACTTGTAATAGCAAACAAATAGTGTCAGGCCCAGAACCAGGAAGCTTCTCGGCTCCTTTGCCCAGTTCTCTGGAATGTCATATTCTATGACAAAGTTGAGTCTGACTGAGGACAAAGTTGAGTCTGATCACGGTCTGGAACCCACTGACCCTGTAGTCTGCCTTCAGAGTCTACTGTTATCTTCAACTGTCAGATGGCTGTTCCTGTAGCCTCCTATTCAGCAAGATTCCTGAGACACTTTCACCTCTGAGCAGACATGCTTATGCCAGGTGAGTGAGTTAGCTACGACAGAGGCCTGCAGTGGGTGCAGGGCTGCAAGCAAGGTTGAGCTCAGGTCTGGAACTTTGATAGGTATAGTTACAGAGGAGCCGGAGAAATATCTCTCAAATGGAGCAACAGTCCTGAATAAAATTGGTAGCCCTTTCCTGTCTCGGTCTCCCAAGTGCTGGAATTACAGGCTGTCATCTTATTTTCCCTCCATTGCTGTATTCAGGAAGCCTAGAATTAAATGAAACCTAAAAAGGGCCCATGGTCAAGATCAGGAGGTAGCAGCAGAAGAGTGCCAGAAACATTCTGTGTCCGCAATTCTATTAGAAATCCCTTCTCTTCCCCTCCCCTTAACCTGACCCTTTCAGGCCTGGGCTGATACTTTCTGGGCAGCTCGGCTACCTTCATGCTGGCTTTCTTTTTTTTTTTTTTTTTTTAATAACAATTTTACCCTCAGCGTGCCCTCAAACAGGTGGGTGAATGGCTACTGTTTTTTACTGCTGGGTATGGAAACTAAGTCTTCTGTCAACTTCTCCATGCTGTCCTTCTTCATATTTCTACTTTATACTTTGAGAAGAAAAAAAAAAAAATCACACTTTGTGCTTAGGCTAGCATTGAACTTGTTTTGTGTCCCCAAGCAGGCCTTCAATTTACAGTCCTCCTGTTTTAGCCTCCGAAGCCTCTGGGATTACCGGCTTTGCACCATCAAGCCCAGATTCCGAAGTGGCAAAATTTGAATTGAAATTTTTTGAAGAATGGAGCGCAGCTGCTCTTGGTCCCAGCCTGTAAGCTCTTGGTCCCAGCCTGTAAGCGCAACCGGGTAAAGCAGTAACTCTCCTAACCCCCTGTAGGCCGCTAGTTTGAATCAAGAGATTCAGCTTTTTTGCAGGGGCTGGGGCAGATGTACTGGTGAAGTCACTGGTATGAGGGAGCAGTGGCAGAGAAAAGAGGAACGCAGAAAACAGGGAAAGAAAATCCGAAAGCGAGCAGAACAGTGCAAGATGGGGAAAGCATGAGAAGGAGAGAGAAAGGCTGTGCAGACCGGAGCCCCCGAGAGGGGTGTGATAAAACGAGAGCGAAGAAACTGCTAAACCGGGACCCGCGCGGGCTGTGGGCGCAGAGGAGCTAGGAGGTCGGAGCAACCCCAGCTGTCAGCCAGGAACAAAGGCCAGGGAGAGAGCAGGACGGGGCGCCGGCAGCACGGGCCAATGAGCGTCTTCGGCTCTGGTCCCGCCCCGCCCGAGCCCCGCCCAGCCCCGCCCCGCCCCGCCCCGCCCTCGGCTGGGGACCCCGCGCAGAGGCCAGCGCGCCGGAGCAAGCTGGCTGGCGGGCGCAGGGAGGCTACGACAGGGTTTCAGTCCGAAAGTTTCTCAGCCCTTCTGCGGCTCCCGGCAGCCGGACTTGAGCGCCGAGTCCAGCAGCTCTACAGGAAAAGAGACAGGGGCACAGCACAAAATACCCCGAAAAATCAAAATCTGCAGCCATTTGCAGCTATCCCCGAGGCGCTGGAGGACGACAGGTAAGGTGCGGGTACCTGGGGTCCTGTTCCTCCCCAGCAGAGTGTTTGCAGCCCCGCGGGCGGCCCAGACTCAGGGAAAGCTGCGATCTCCCGCAGCATGCCACTTCGGGAGTGCGTCCGCTCGTCTGTCGGTCTTTGTGTATGTGCCTGTCTGTCTAGGTGTCTTTGTTTCTTCTTGTAACTGTCGGGCGGCGGCGGGGGTGGGGGGTTAAGAGTGGGGGGGGTCTTCTCTCCTGTCACTGCCTGTGTTACTGATTTGGCCCCAGCGGGAGGAAATGAGGTGCTTCAGTCAATTATTCTGTCTTTGTCTCTGACAGACGGGGGTGGGGGGGTGTTTCTTCCCAAACCGGAATTTGATTTTGAACACGTGTGTTAGGTGACATGTATGTGGAGGTAAATAAATGAGAGGTAAAGTGAGATCACAGGAACTGAGACCCCAGAAAGATGATCCAGCGGTTGGGGACAGGCTAGTGAACTTTACATTGCCAGTGGAACTTTGGAGGTGCGTTGTGTCTCTCTGGAAGGAATAACAAGGAATAAGCTTGGACAGGGACACACACGCTTTATAGATTACTCCTTTTCCTCACTCACCACAGCGGGTTAGATTCCCTCTGCCTAGCCAGTCCTTCTGTCCTAGCTTATAACTCAGCAACAGGCAACCCAAATTCCAAAGGCCAGGTGATGCTTCTTCCTTTCCTGCTCCAAGTGGAAGAGATTAAACCCTGGAGCATGTGAGTATTCTGCTCGCCCTTGGGTTGCCAGGCCTGGGAAAGCCCTTCAGACTTCAAGGCTTCAGTTCTCATTTTCCCAAGCCCAAGGGATGTTTAGGAGGCCAAGAACCTATGCCTTCTGCCCTCAGCCTTTCTGCATGGTCTTTGAGTTGCTTTTCAGCTAATAAGGTGTCACTACTATGTTCAGGGGCTTCTCCACCAAAGGACCCCCTTTTTCCTGGAACCACAATCTAGTAGAGTCTCAGAACCCATTCCCAGAGAGATAAGCCACCTGCATGCAGTTCTTCCAGTGTACAGACCCTGGCTGCTGGTAGAGGCATTTGAGGGTTTGTAACCTGAGCTTCCTTCAAGTTCAAAAACAATTTTCTGCAGGAAGGCAGAGGGAAAATGGAGGTGTTTGAAAGGTGTATATGCACATGGGTATTAGAGTTAGGTTTTATAGGGTACTAAGAGTGTTCAAGGTTGGCAGAGAGCAGAGTGTGGGCGGGAGTCTGTGGGCAGGAGTCTGTGGGCAGAGAGTACACCCTAATCGGGCATGGCCCACACCTTGTATTTATCCAGCCCTTTCTTCTGTCTATTTTCTCTGCATCATAGACATTATCTCATTTGTTATCTCCTTTATCCTCACAGCATAACTACTAGGTTAGCATAAGATATGATTTACTCTGTGTCTGCCAGTGAAGAAACTGAGGCACCGAATGGAAAGGGTGTTCCTCCAGGTGCAAAGCTGATGAGGTTCAAAAATCAAGCACTCACCTGCTAGAGGTGAGAAGAAAAGTCTGTGGAGAAAGAAAGAAGAACATCTTTCTAGGGAGTCTGTGTGCAAGCTGAAGAATCAGATGTTTGCTTTTACTCAGTTTTTTATTTTTAATATTTTTAGCATTCTAGCAGTCTTGGTGCACTCTGCAAGGCAAACCTGTCTTAACAATTCAGTCTGTTCACTTTTGTGACTGAAGGAGATATCATTGTCTGCCTCTCTACCTCCAATAGTGGGCAGGAGCTGAGGCAGAAGTGTGCTGGGTGGAGTGGGCTGGGTGTGCCAATACTCTGAGTGTGACAGTGCACAATTGCCAGGCAGTGTTAAGAAGCCAGATGTCTGCGTGTATGGGTGAAGAAGTAGATGGGGATCTAACTAGATAAAAATGGCCTTCTAATCCTCAGAGCTTATTTTTATGCCTTTGCACTCATTTAACATTCATTTCACAAATTTTCATTGGTTGCCACAAAATGTAAGGCTCGGAGACGTGCAGTGAAGCTTAGGAATGAAGAGCAGGCTGGAGTTACAGTTATAATGAAAGAATGCTTGCTTACTGTTCAGGGGCTCTGGGTATGAGCCTTAGCACCACGTAAAACTTCACATGATAGTGCAGGATTGTAATCAAACCTTGCCCAGGGGTTGGAGATAGGATCAGAAATGCAAGGCCATTCTTGACCACATAGAAAGTTCAGGATCACCCTGGGCTACCTGAGACAATCTCAAATGCAGAAAACAAACAAACAAACAGAAAAATACAGCGAATAAGGTAATGACAACCTATTTTAGCTTAAAGTCAAGCCTTGTATGAACAATATTGTAAGAAGTTTAACATCATGTCTGAGTACCATCAGACCTCAGGATGACATTGTTTTAACCACAGTGATCTGCCACTGTCGGATAGCCCCCCACCCATCTTTCCTTAGGTCCAGATCCCAAACCTTCTTCTAAGATATTACTACTGTTAGCACACTGATTCACAGCTTCCCAAGAACTACAGTTTCTGAGGCAGAGACCATACAGTGAATCCCAGATCAGAGTATACTGCCTGGCTGCGTGGGCTAGGCTAAGTAAGTGCCTGCCTCTCTGAGTGTTAGGAAAAGAGGTCTGCCAGGGAGCTCTGGTTCCAGAGCATCTCTACCTGGGCACACTTCTTCAGGTGGCTTCTCACTTCCCTTGCTATGTTATAAGGCTGTGTCTAGAGAGGCCTATGCTATCGCAGGCCCTGGTCCTAACAGTTTTTAGAAACAAGAAAAAAACAACAACAACAGAACAGAACAAAATAAAACAAAAACAACACACACACCCTCACTTTACCTACCCACAGAAACAAATGTGGTGGAAGAATGTGCTAGACCTGATTATACCTGGAGTCTGTACATTTAGAGCTTGGGGCATAGTGGGCATATGCTTGGGGCATATCATCAATAAAGGGTTTTAGAATAAGTTTCCAACTGCCTCGGGACTCTTGAGGCCATTTACACCTTCCCTCCTTGAATTTGCCTTTTAAAGGATCTTCTTACTGAAGCTGTTTGAGCATCGGAGCTCCTCTAGGGGATGTGAACTGCTGTTGTGTTTAGGGAAGTAATTTGCCCATGCTTTATCCAAGGCCAGGACCAGCTCTGAACATTGCCATTCATTATGTCTCATGTTGAGATGGCCACGTATGCTCTCAGGGGCCCATGATCATTGTACTTTTTCTTTGGATGATCGTTACTCAAGCTTGAAAACCTGTGTTTTATTATTTATTTAAGAATTGTTTTGAGACAGGGTCTCATGTAGCCCAAGCTGGCCTGAAATCATCATGCAGCTAAGAATGACTTTGGATTTCTGTTTCTTTTCTTTTTTTTTTCTTTTCTTTTCTTTTTTTTTTTTTTAAAAAAACAAAAAAAAAACAAAAAAAACAAAAAAAAAACCCCACTTATTTATTTATTTATTTGCCTTGGTGTTTGCCTGGAACTGGAACTACAGACAGTTGTGAGCTGCCATGTGGGTGCTGGGAATTGAACCCCTGTCCTCTGGAAGAGCAGAGGGTGATCTTAATCACTGAGCCATCTCTCCAGCCCCTGGATTTCTGTTTCTTTAATAGTTCTTAGATTACAGGCATGTGCCACAACACCTGAATTCAGTGCTGAGGATCAAAGCCAGGTCTTCATGCATGTTCCAGCAACTGAGCTATACTCCCAGTCCTCATTTCACCATTTCTTAAATGTCTTGTCCAGAGAGGTGCTAGAGAAATGAATGATACTTTTGAAAAGGTGAACTAATGCTTTGAGTCTAACCTTGGTGATGATAATTAATTAGAAAGAGAAGCTAGCGTTTATGGATTAGTAACAATCACACTGAAAATGGGATCACACTATATTTACCACAACAGCTGTCTCAAGACGGAAAAGAACTGGAAACGCCAGAGAAGGAGGTGGTCAGGAGCTCAGCCTGGAAGATGAACCTAAGTAGGATGTAAAGAGAGTGGGTAGCGCAACATAGGTAAGGTCAGTATTCCATGTGACAGCTGAGAGCCAGAAAGAACCCCCTGGGGAGCCTGCCACCTCCCTCCTGACACAGTGAATGAAAATTGGCCAGTAACTATTTGCTGCTTGGCGGTAGATACTCCTCTAAGATTTAGGGGGCATGGGCAAGAGACCTGGCTAAACTCAAGCCTGGCTGGGCTAGCCTCCCAGGCTCTTTAGCAGAGTGATCTTTGTAGGCTGCTGCCTCCTCTAGGCCCTGACTGCCACCTCTTTAGATGATTCCAATGCAGTGATGAGGAGTTTGGGAGGTCTTGGCACCAAGAAACAACTTTCTGAGAAGGAATTTATGTCAAGACTCCTTAGTTCTTCTTCTCCTCCTCTTCTTCCTTTTCCTTCTCATCTTCTCTTCCTCTTCCTCTTCTTTGTTTTCTCCTCCTCCTCCTCCTCCTCCTCCTTCTTCAAGATTTTATGGGACAGGATCTTCTGTAACCCCCCAAGTTGGCCTTGAATGGTTTATGGAGCCAAAATAACCTTGAAGTCCTGATCCTCCTGGGCCAGCCTCTCAAGTGCTAGGATTGGAGCAGCAGGCCAGGCACAGGCCCAGGTTTGCTTTTGAAAACATCCAAATTTTCTCCAAACAATTATTTTATAGTTCTTCGTTTGTACAGAAGCCACACTTTCAAAGAGGACTCCTTGATACTATCATTGAAAACCTCCCCACTGCCCTAAGCTGTCCCTTCTCACACTTGGCAGGTGAGGAAAATTCACCCAGAATTCAACTGAATGTTGAACCCTAAACCCAACTGGTTTGAGTCCTAGCTGCAGTGTAGTCATGAGGCTGTTGGGAATCTTTTGTTTTCATTTTCTTCTATTTGTGTGTGTGTGTGTGTGTGTGTGTGTGTGTGTGTGTGTGTGTGTGTGTAGGTGGCTTGCATGTGCCAAGAATGTACCTCAGTCTGGAGCTAGTCTCTCAGTCCCTAGTCTTATTAATTAAACAGTTGTAGGCTTCCTAAGTTGTTGGCAAAGGCCTAATAAGCAAAGAAAGAGACATTTTTAAAATTTGGGCTGGCAGGATGGTTCAGTGGGAAAAGGTACCAGCCACCAAACCTGACTACCTGGCTCCCACATGTCCTACAAGGTACTCTTGGCATCATAGTGTGCGTGCCTCCCAATAGACAAACAAACAAACAATTGTAGTTAAATTTCTTAATTACAAGAGCTCAGCTGCTCTAATAATTATTGGAAATTAAGGAAAAAGACCTCAAATTTTTTCTTTAGTTTTACTGTGCTTCTCTTAATCCCTACATGACATATAAGTCATATATCTGTTAAACTCAAATCAAGCCACGAAGTAGCTAGAGATGTGATATCTACTTGGGGTTTGCTTTAAAGAATGACTTTGATAGTTCAATTTCTCTTTAAAATTACAATCTACATTGAAATTAGAGTAAATTCTTCCTCCAAAGAAGCTGAATTAATGATATGTAACCAGAATGACAAGATTCATGTTTAACCCATTTCACCTTGTACATAGCAGGCAAGTTCCAGAATAAAATATGGCCACAACTTCTTTGCTGTGAGGCAACACACTGTGGAAGCCAGACTCCAGGTCATCATGGGAGCTTTCTCCAGTTGAGGGTGGGGTGTCATAGGAAGGAAGCATTGTGTGTGTGTGGGGGGGGGTTGGATGGTAGGAGACAGTACAGAGAGGGGATGTCTTTATCAATACAGTAGAAGTCTAATTTTTCTTATTAAGTGATGTCGGGAACCAAAGCAGTTATCACTTAAGTGGATGTGATGTGGGTTTTGTCCCTACCTGAAACAAAAGCTGCCCTCTGTAGACCACCGATAGCTTTATCATTAAATCACTGTGGGGGAGATGACTGCCCTCAGGACAGCTGCCAGAAGCACTATGTATTCTCTCTCTTTTTCTCTATCCCTCTTTCCCCTTTTACTCCTCTCCAACTCATTCATTCCCTGACATTGCCTCCCCTTCCGAAATATGCTCTCCTGTGATACCCATGTACACACCCACAATCTTATCACATTACACAAACCTTCAGTGACTCTGGAGATCTTAGACTCTTTTTTTTAAAAAAAAAAAAAACCAAAAAACTTTATTTATTTATTTATTTGCCTTGGTGTTTGTTTGCCTGGAACTGGAACTACAGACAGTTGTTAGCTGCCATGTGGGTGCTGGGAATCGAACCCAGGTCCTCCAGAAGAGCAGATGGTGCTCTTAACCGATGAGCCATCTCTGCAGCCCCTGATCTTAGACTCTTAGATCAGGAAGACCCTGTCTTCCTGAGGTGCCTCTCTGTGGCCCGACCTGAGGTGAGCTTAGTCAGTCCACTTCTTAGTACCACACCTCAATGTCTATCATCCCTAGAGTAGTTTGGGGTAGCTATGGGTTCTTCCCAGCAGCAGCTCCTCATAGGGGAGGAGCCAGTCTGAAACCCCCAGTTTGAGAAGCATACAAGAAAGGGGTCCCTCAAGTAGAACAGAGATCAGGGAGTGGCTTTTGTTCTTTGCTCTGAAACCTTGTGTGAGCATCTCATCCAGTAAACTTCCAGGTGGCTGGTGCAACCCCTGCCCCAGGCACTCAGGGCAGGGCTGTGTACTTGGCTCAGTGACCTGCTGCCTTTGGGGGCAGCTTCACTCTCTTTGCTGTTGCAAAGCCATTTGATGCTAAATCACCCTCCTCCTGGCACCCTGGACTGCTAAATTGGTCTCAACTTGCTGTACTTCCACCCACCACCTTAGTCATTATTCGCTGGCAGCATTCAGAGTGGGTGTAAAGCAGCCGAACATTATATTCCCGCTGTAAAGAGAATTGAGTATAGACATGCTTGGAGAGGGGAGAGAGGGAAGGAGGTAAGGGGGAGTGGTGGGGGCAGGGAGACAAGGCTTAGTGTTTGCCAGCACCTGGTTACCCCAATGACATTGGGTGGTGGGGCTGTGCCACCTGTCGAGGAGATGACACATCTGAGGGACTGTCCCTGCTGGTCTAGAAAGAGAACAGGACAAGAGCCACAGGGATGGATCCCCACCCTCTATAACTCTGTCCCTTGAATTCCACAGTGTGATCTTATTGCTCCTTGGAAGCATTTGTCCTCAGCTGTTGAAATTTAGCCTTTTAGCACTCTCTTTCCTCCCAGCTGAGATTATAAGCCCTAGGAAAGAATGAGTACCTTGTACCCAGTGCCCTGAGCACAGGCTGGAATGGGCTTGCTGATGGAGACTCATGGTGGTCCTTTGGGTTTTCCTGTGCTAGCCAAGGTGCACAGAAAGATGAAAGTAATGTTGAAGAATCCTGAAGAACGTGGTTAACATTTCAGTGAGAAAGCTTCAGGGAGAGAGGGAAGGAAGGAATTACATAAAGCTCAAACAGTACAGAGAAGCAGAAACCCTGATAATGTCCCCCAAGGCAGAGGACTTCTTCCAAGACCCATCGTATGCCTGGCATTGTATTGGGGCTTCCTGAAGAGCAGAGCATCTGTGGCTGCAGTAGGCAGGACAGAGCACTGGCCAGGAGTTACTCTCCATGGCTGATGGCGTGGATTTATTTGTCCAGGGAGAAGAACACACAGACCCATCCAGGCTGAAAGCTAGTGTGCAACAGGATCCAGGATCCTCCTTCCTTCTTGCCTTCTGCTTGAACAAGATAATAGAGAAGTACTGAGAATAGGAGTCCTGACACAGCTAAGGAGCACTAAAAATGTCAAGGGAAGGAGATAAGGAGCCCCAGGGCTGCACCTGACCTGTCCCTTGACCCCATTTTGAGCTACATCCACCCAGCCCCTGAGCTGCAGGGTCTGGGGAAGCAGTGTTCCAGAAGAGCAGTTGAATACACAGGCAGCTACCATTATTGCAGCCTTCAGGCGTTTAGCCTCAGAGCCCCTGATGGAAGGTGGAAGGGGCGGAGGGAGGATCGTGCTGGGCTCACATCTTGAGACAACACCCCCTCTTCACTGATCAAATTCCCCCAGCCTTAACGCCTCTGTGGCGCCAGCCGACAAACCGCACTGCAGGCAGGTGGAGGAAAACAAGAGGATCCCCCCCCCCCACCTGCACAGTTAGTTACTGAAGGAGGCCAGAAAGAGTTTCCAGCTGCCTTGGGCTTCTCCCTTGGCCAGACTTGCAGCTGCCCCTGCTCAAAGTCTCAACAACCACAATGGCTGGTGGGCAGGTGTGGGCAGCATCCGTGGCTTTTCCTGAGCCTTCATTTTCTCATCTATCAGATTAGAAAAGCTGTCTGTACAGCCTCCCTGGGCCCTCTAATAGTACCTCCAGACCTCTGTTAGCTTAGAAACCTCCTGGAGGTACTTTTATACAGGATGTACATCAAGGGTTCAAGTCTAAGATTCCAAATTGTTCAGAGAACTAAAAAGCCTGCTAGGGTAGAAGAATTCCCAAATAGCATTCTATCTGTCGCACCTGCTCCTTGCCTTTGCCATTCCACAACAATTCTTCCCCAAGTTGCTTTTACTCTACTGAGCTCTAAGAAGTCTCGATTTGAAATCCCAGAGCCCAGTTCCTTTCTGTTTACTTCCATTCTTAAAATCATAGACTAATGGAAATTCTGGGTTGCAGGAATATACACATATATCGAGCTTCAAATCACCTACCACCTCACCAGTTGAAGAATGTGTATAACTGCCGTGACACCTAATGTGGCATTCCAGGGGCCACTTCCAATCTGCCATGCTGTCTGTTTCCAAGAAACGTTTCTCGCACCTGGAAGACATATGTACCAATTCTGTGGATCATTTAGGGAGGTTCACAGTAATGAAAAAGAAAATGGGCTTGGGATCAGGCAGACAACTGGCAAACCAACTAGGGTAGCTAGTTTTAATTATCAAACTTGACACAATCTGTAAGCACCTGGAAAGCATCTCAATGAAGGATTATCTAGATCAGGCTAGCCTGTGGGTATGCCTGTAAGCGATTCTCTTAATTATGTTAACGGATGTGGGAAGACTCGGACTAGAAGTGATATATATGCAATAATAATCAAAGAAAAAGAGGCCATCAGTGTGAGAAGGGGTAAGGAGGGACATGGGAAGAACTGGAAGGAGGAAAAGAAGGGGAGACAGTGATGTAATTACATTTTAACTTAGCATTTTTGTCAATAAAAAAATAATAAAAGTGGATAGCATCATTCCCCAGCTTTGGGTCCTGAATTTGAGAAGAAAAGGCAAACAGATCTGAGCAGTGGGCAGGAATGTGTATTCCTTTTCTTTCTGCTCTTGACTGTGAACATGGATGGTTAGCTCAGGGTCCTGCCTTGATTTCCCTCCAGTGATGGACTGGAACCGAAACTGTAAGTTAAATAACTCTTTCTCCCCTCTAAATTGATTTTGATCTTCCTTCCTTTCTTTCTTTCTTTCTTTCTTTCTTTCTTTCTTTCTTTCTTTCTTTCTTTCTTTCTTTCTTTATTTATTTATATCTCAGCAACAGCAGTGCGGCCAGAACCAAGTTCTAAAACCTGGCGTCCGTGTGCTTATGGGTGCTCGGCCTCTCTGATCCTCGTTTTGTATTTGTAAAATGTATTGGGTTTTATATAGAATCGCTGTGGAAATCACATAAACCAGTATAAGCAAAATAATGTCAAATATGGCGGTAGCCCAATTTGTCGGTGCCCACCCCCTATTAGTTTTAAGGAAGCAAAATGCCTGAAGCTGAGTTCTCTGTGTGTAAGGGAGGGTCATGAGGTCTTCCTGTAGGTCAAGGAAGAACAGCTTTAGGGTGCATTAACTTTGTATCGCTTTACTCAGATGATGACCCTGAAAACAGTGGTAAGGAGTAATTTCCAACCTTGTCCGCTGATCTCCATCTCACTTGTCCATTTGACTACATTTAAATACAGACTACCTCCGAAAGGATGCTGGGTAATGGGTAATTATTGTCTTAAAGTCAGCACCGAACATTAATTTTTTGCTCAGAATGGTGAGTACAAAATGCCCAAGAGAGGCAGTGTGGGTAGGAGGTTAGGGTTGAGGACCATGTAAGCCAACTGGGCTTCCACGTACCCCACCGAAGACTGGACACCTCACCTCAATCAGAACACATACAGACCCAGGGTAGGAAGAACTATATCCCAACTGACCATTGTCTGGAAAGGGTTTCACTCCCCTCATTTCCCTTATCTCCTGCTTCAAAGCCAACAGCTTTCCCAGCTGGCTGATTTCAGGATTATGTTGGCACCTAAGGACAGGAAGGAAAGCAAATACAAGGAACTTCTCTGTGTTCACCTTATGGTAGTTCTTTAGATGCCCAGGTCTGGCTGTCTCCCTAAGAGAATGCAAAGAGTGATGGGGTTGAATCCTGCCTGGGAAGATGAGAAGCTTGTCTGCCTAAATAGCATTAGACAAGGCTGGGCGGGGGCAGACTGAGTGGGCCTAGAAGAAGCTGCTTCTATTGGGGACACATTTTCCTAGCAAGGAAACATCCAAATGCTCCCACAGGAAATGTGTAGGCTGGAGTTTAATGCACTATCCAGGAGGGCTCTGTATTGCCTTCCTTCTCCCCCTTGCCCACCCCTTCCAACCCCCTCCACACACAGCAAAAGAAACATTTTCTTGTTGAAGGGATAGCTATTTGTTGAGGTGACTCCCTTGGAAGTATACAGCTGTTAAAGTATCCACTCTGAGGATCTGATGTTAGAGCTTGTGTTGGGAAAATACAGCAATCCTTCCCTAATATGTTGTTATCTACCAGGGAGAGGGCAGCATCTCTACTAAGCCAGGCTTTCTAAGTAGCTGGAAAGTCTAGAGGAGGGATGCTGTGGCTCCTTCGTATAACTTTTGATTCTAGAACTAGGTGTGAGGACCATAGCTCTTAAGCTACTTAGAGCTCCTATGAAGCCCAGGCATTTCCCTCCAGGCAGTCTCATCTCTCCTGCTTCAATTATAAATTATTCAGTGGTGGGAACCACCCACCTGTGGGCAGAGTTCAAAGACTGCCCTCTGCACAGTCCCAGAGATGACTATTAAACTCCCACTTGACCTTGCTTCAGAGATCCCCAAGCTGAAGAGAGATAGGGAGCATGCTAATGAAGCTACAAAGCAACCTGGAATTGTATCTTACTCTCTTTTTGGGATGCCTGCCAGAAGTCAAAATCATGGTGCTACCTTGAGGTCTCTGATTAAGATGTCCCCACCCAAAGGCCCCAGGAAGGTGTGCCCCAGCCCAGGGAACATGAAGAGATGGCAGCAAGCCCATTACCCTCCTCTCCTTCCCTACTTTGCGCCAGTCACTGCAAGCTCCAGGATGAGGAACCCGAAGGCAGGCAAGGATCTCCTGGGAACTCCCAAATGTGGGGCTGGTTTAATTGCAGTGCTGGTCTCCTGGCCTTGCCCAGACCTGTGCTTCTCAGGCAGCTGGACCAGGCAACCCGTGCGGATACAGTAGGGAAACCCTCTTTAAGAGAGCAGCCACCTGCCTGCTTGGCCTTCTTCCTGAAAGGGGCTTTCTCAATCTGAGGCTTGGCAGGTAAGTCCATTTCAACCCTGAGTGACAGTAAGGGAGCTTCTGGAGGTGTCCGGCATCTCAAGGTTCTGACTCCATGCTTGTCTTGCCATGCTCACCAAACGCTGTGTGTGATTCAAGGCTGGTGGGACAGGTCTGTCATCTCAGCATCTTGGGAAACTGAGGCATGCCTGGGCTGCAGAGTAAGTTCAAGGCCACCTAAACCAGCTTAGGGAAACCCAGTCTCAACATAAAAAACAAAAAGGGTTTATTATATAGTATTTCTCTAGAAGTACTTTTGGCTCAAGGGCAACCATATGGTGGAGGTCTAACCCAAGATCAGACATGTTGTGTACATACACATAAAAAAAAGGCCAGGCCTTGTCTAATCCCAATATGGAGACAACCTGACTTGGTCCTCTGCCTTCTACACCTACATACACAGGCACCCCCCCACTCCCCACCCCTTCTACCACCTCCTGGGCTGGTGAGGTAGCCCAGTGACAGTGCATTAGCATGCATGATGACCAAACAAATCTCCACTTGACTTCCTGTTTCCTACCTCTGCACATCAACTCCTCACTCCTCTTGGCCCAGGACATAGATGGGAGAGGGACCTTGTGGACCTTCTGTTCTCTTTCCATCCAGCCCAAGACCCAGGAGGAAAGGATACCTTGCAAGCCACCCCTATCTAAGCTCCATAAAGGCTGGGGAAAATTAGAGCTGTAGCCTGGAGGCAAGGGACAGGAGGGTGGGATTCAACAGAAGTGCCCCTTGCAAAAGACGAAAGAGTCTGATTTTATCTACACCTGGGGTTTGGTTGCTGTTATCTGCCAGAGAATCAAGGCAAAGCAAGCAGATAACCTTTGGGTCCATTCTCTATATCACGGTGGTGGTGGGGGGGGACCAGGGCTACTTCCTTCCTACTCCTTAAAGGGCTTCCAGCATTTCCTTTTCTTTGTAAGCTAGCCCTGAAAATGCCATAGTGTGCCTGACAGGCAGCCTGTCCTCAGGGATTTTATAATCTATTTGCTAGATCAGTGATTGCGGAACACTTTCCAAGCATTCTTCCAAACAATGCCTCCTAATCTCTTATACTAATGTACTTCCGATGTTGTCTTTATTTTAGTCCTCTCTAAAGGATCCAAAGAAAAATGCTCTCAAATTCTTTTGATTATGAAAGACAGGAAATAGAACCCAGGGCAGGTGAACCTGTGAATCTAGAGAAAAATATATGAAGAATCTGAGCTTCAGCAGTCCCACTAATGTCTTGAGTCACCAATTTCCATATGTTAAGAAATGAAAGAAAGAATGGAAGGAAGGAAGGAAGAAAAACAGGAAGCAACCTCTTAATTATACCTGGTTTCTTTACAAATGACATTTCCCTCAATACTGCTAAAGCCTTCTACCCAATAGAGAAGAACGGTTAGCTCCAGGCGATAGATAGACTCCAAGGCCCAAGGCGAAGAGGAAAAGGCAAGATTACAAGGGTTAACTAAGGACCAAGATAAGTGGAGGGGAGGGCAGAGGAAAAGAGGCTAGGCCTGGGATATGCAGGGACAGGGAAACCTACTGGTAAGAAATGAACAATGTACAAATGAACAGCCCAAACCTGACGCCATTGTCTGCTGGACTGGCACTGTGTTATGTAACCACAGCATGCATTTGAAGCATGGCATATCATTGGCCAGACATACTCTCAGAGTAATGAGTTTCCTACTGCGTCAGATGGGGTCAAAACTTCACCTTTGAGATGGGATGAGGCTTTCGCCTTGCTTACATCATGTATTGTCCGGTACCAAAACAACAACAAAGTATAAGAAGCCTAAGGCAGCTAACAGGAAACCCTATCCCCTAGATTGAAGTTGACTGATGTTTCAGGTGGGGCATAGCCTCCTGATGTCCTGAGGGTGCGGTGGGGATCAGCTGGAGAAGGGAGGATTGCCTGTTGTGTGGAGACTCTTATCAATATCCAGGTCTTGGTTCTTGGGGACGGAGTGATGCAAGGGCTCCCAGCTGTGCGGGGGAGGAGACGGGAGGACACTCCTGCTCCCTAACCTGCTGCCAGTCCAGACAGATGCTTCCCTCCCTCTTTAGGGGAAGAAGCTTGCTAGGCAGGGAGACAGCAGAGCCCTGGGGCCAGAGAGAGATGGTAGTTGGTGTCTGAACTGAAACCCCATGTAGTTGTGCCCAACACATACCTGGTTTATTAGCACATGGTTGGTGGCTATGCTTGAGGGGTGAGGCGATAGCCTAACCAGAAGGAAGGAACCATTGTAACAGATATTTGTTCAAACCCCCTTTTTTTCTACCTGCCTTTTCTGGGTATATGACTGAAATCTGCTTGCCCCAAAGATGGCACTGATTTGGCCAAGCAGCAAAAAAGAGTCAAGAGCTGGGGCTGCTAAACTTGAAACTCAAAGGAAGAGCATTTGCCTTGAGGTACATCACCAGCTGTACAGAGAGGTGAAAAGAGCCAGGGTAAGTTTAGGAGACCTGTTCGAGCGGGAGCAGAAAGAGTGTACACAAGGAAGGGGAAGTCCAAGTGAGTGAGTGATGGGGTTTTGTTTCTGACCTTCATTCCTCACTGAAGATGCTCAGAACTGTGGCTTCCCGCCCGTCCTGACAGCATGAAGAGTTCAGATCGCTGATTTTGGTAGCTCTAAGACCAATAAGAAGCTAATCTGGAAATGAGAAAGGAATCAAATATGAAGGCAGGAGATGGTGTGTTGGAATGCAGAGTCCTGGCTGTGTTTTGCATCCCCATGTAACACTGGACACATTTCTTATCCTTTTGGTGAGTCTTCCTTTACAAGATTATTGTGAGTAAATTTTTAAACAACAACAAAAAAATGCATTGAAGTGCTTGTATCCATATGTATATACAGGAAGTGTGCAAGTCACGAGCAACAAGTTTTCATATCAATAGAACAAATGTCAAGCCATGAGTTTTAGCCGAGTACGGTGGTGCACTCCTGCAATGCCAGCACTCAGAAGGTAGAGACAGGAGAAGCAGGGACTTTAATGCCTTTCTCAGCTACCATCAGTTCGAGGTTAGCCTGCTCTACGTGAGCTCTTGTGTCAAATGTAAACAAAAGAGACAAAAGTTTTGAAATTAAACAGGAACAGAAACCAGGCTTGTTTCCTAGTTGCTAACGTAACAGCCCACCTAAAATTCATTATTTATTTACTTATTTGTATGTGTGTGGACACTGCAAGAGGGCATTGGATCCGTTGGAACTACAACTATGGTTCTTAATGGTTGCAAGTTGTCACATGGGTGCTGAGTGTTGTGTTCTGGCCCCCTTCCTGGAGTCCTGGGCAACAAGCAATAACCCAGCCTGCCCAGCCTTCTGACATCAAGCATCCTTTAAGAAAAGACCCTCCGCCTGGTTTTTCCTTTTTCCCTCTGCCCTGCTGAAGGTTGTGCACATCTCCGGCCCCCACCTCTCTCTCCCTAAAGCCCCTCCATGTGAGTACAGCCTATATGTCTCTTTCTGTGCTTCCCACCGGTCCACACCTCCCACTGTCACCACCAGCCTGCATGGCATGTCTGCCTGCAGGACCCCATCCACCACGTACCCCAGAGTGTATTATCGTAATGCTGGGAAGTGTACTCAGAACTTCTGGAAGAACAAACAGCTAGCACTCTTAAATACTGAGTCATCTCTCCAGAACTATGCAGTGGAGACTTTTATTTCTCTCTCTTACCAGCAGAATCGCACCATGTACTTTTTTGTAGGTGGTAGAAGCCATTGTGTATAGGAGCCACTCTGTTAGTTTCCTTGCAATCTGTTCTATGAATGCTCCTATCTACTAAGAACAGGCATTTAAGTTTCCAGACTTTTCTACTTGGGGACTCATAGCACAATGCTGCTAAGATTCTTAGTGAGCATGTCACTACTTCTTCCAGTATATGGAGGAATGGAACTACTGTGTTATATGTTCAGTTTTTAATAGACATACTGACAGCATGGCCAAGGGTAGCCAAGCACATCTATACTGTTATTAACAGCAGATGAGTTTCACACCCTTTTCCTTGACAACACAGGTTTTTTCATTCCGCGTTCTAGCCATTATCTGGAGGCCATTACTTACAGCCTTAGCTTATATTTTTCAGGGAACTAATCATAGTGAACATCTTTCTTAGCCATTGTAAATCACTTGTTCAAATTTATCATTCATTTTGAACTTCTGTCTTTTTACTGAGAATTTATGAGTTCATTTTGTGTGTGTATGTAATGGCAAGTCCTTTATGTGTATTAAAATGTCTTTTTTCCATTCAGCGGCTTTTTCTTTTACTCTTAATGGAACTCCTTGACAAAGAAAAATTCTTACTTATTATTATTTTTCCCTTCACAGTTAGTACATGTTATGCCTTGACAGAGAGCTATTTACAAAAATCAAGAAAATAACCTCTATTTTTTTCCTAGAAGCTTTAGTGTATTGCATTTTGTATTTGTAACTATAATCTTCCTGGAACTGTATGTATCTATGTAGTGCAAGTAGGAACCATGATGAATTTCTTCATAACTTCATGGCTGAGGATGGATATATATAATATATATATAACATATATTATTGGTATCATGATTACCTATAATGCACAAAGGCATGGATTTGATCCTTAGCACTAACACCTGGGACGTGGAAGGAAAAGGTCACACTTGGCTACAGAGTAACCCTGAGGCCAGCCTGAAAATGAGACCCTGGTGAGTTTTATTTTTATTTTGGAATATTTTTTTTTCTTCCACTGAAAAGCACCACCGTCCCCTCCTCCCTCCCCTCTTACTGGTCATCCTCTGCTTCCTTCCACCCCATTCCCCTATCCATTCTTCAGAGAAGCTAAGGACACCCAGGATGAGTTAAGGTAGTCTGTTATATCAAGGTGTTCCTCTGTAGGGGGTGGGTTTCAAGAAGCCAGTTCATGCACTAGGAATAAGTTCTGATCTCACTGCCAGAGACCCCATAGAATGCCCACTCTACGAAGCTAGCATTCACATTCAGAGGGCATAGTTCAGTCCCATGGTGGTTCCCCAGATGTCAGTTCTGAATCAGTGAGCTCCTAATAAGTCAGATCAGCTGTCTGTATGGGTTTCCTCATCATGATTTTGACCTCTCTGCTCATACACTTTCTCCTCCTTCTCTTCACCTGGACTGGGAGCTAGACCCAGTGCTTAGCTGTGGATCTCTACATCTGCTTCCATCAGCGGCTGGATGAAGGTTCTTTGATGACAATTAGGGTGGTCATCGATTTGACTGATTATCGGAAAAGATCAGCTTGGGCACCTTCTCCACCTTTGCTTGAAGAATTATCTGGGGTCATCTTTATGGGTTTTGGAGTATTTCCGTAGCACCATGTTTCTCTGTAACCCCACAATGGTTCCATGA
Source organism: Sigmodon hispidus (assembly GCA_004025045.1). Classification (NCBI taxonomy): domain Eukaryota; kingdom Metazoa; phylum Chordata; class Mammalia; order Rodentia; family Cricetidae; genus Sigmodon; species Sigmodon hispidus. Next base: position 7,760 of record PVIH01002348.1, on the reverse strand, counting down.
GGGAATGAGATGGCTGAGTTGGGGGAGGGATAGAAGGAGACCAATGACAGAGATAACTTGATAGAGGGAGCCCTTGTGGGCTTAGAGAGACCCCAAGTTTTGTTTTGTTTTGTTTTGTAATGCCTTTTATAACCACTTGGAAGACAGAGTTCAAGGTCAGTGGTTCAAATCCTGAGTTCAAAGTCATCTTAACTGCACAGCAAGTTTCACCTCAGCCTCTGCTACATGAAACCCCGTCTCACAAAACACCCAAAGCAACAATAACAGTAATTAATATAGATAGATGATAGAGAGAATATTTTTCCAAATGGATACCAGTGAACTCAGCAGCAGTTACTATCCCAGTGTGTTACAGTGTCACTGCTGTCACAAATCCGAGTGTCTTGTGTGGAGTTCTGTTTCTTATTTTCTTCTTTCCGGTTGGTCAATCTAACTATATATAACATTATACTTTCTTTCTTTTTGAGACAGTATCTCCCAAGCTGACCTAAATTCACTCTGCTGCTGAAGATAGCTTTGAAATCTTCATTCTCCTGCTTCTGCTAAATTGCTGGGAGCGCAGACACAGACTACTATGCACAGCTTGACACTCTTGTTTGCCTACACCCTCCAGTTTTAGTCTTCATTGATAGGGCTTTGGGGATGATAACTGAGGGTGTGGTGTGGGGAGATGGCTGAGATCATGGGGGCAGGATTTACCTGACCAGTAAAGAAGAAGAATCTCTGTGATGGAAAATAATGTGCAGTCCATCTTAAATGGGCACTGAGGGAGGTTCTAGAGACATGAATGAACTTGGTTACTAGTTCTGCCCTTCATAGTATAGAAAGCTTTTGACACTGTCATTGATCCTCACTATGTGTTTATAGGGTCACCAGATAAGAACTGTAAATACTTTTCAGAGATAAAGAGAGTCAGCATTGAGAGGCTTGACCAACAAGGTTTCACATGAGGAAGTAATTGATACTTTTCACACATAGCCACATAGCCCAGCCCAGACCCATAATCTTGACTGCTGAGTTATGAGATGGAGGAGGGATAGTTTGACATCAGCCAGCTCTACCTGTTGAGACCCTATTTCAAGACAAAAGTCAATCATCATTTTTATGGAGAGGTTTTCCGAGACTTTCAGGTAGTAGCTTGGGTCTTGAGGAGATGAGTCACGGAGGTTATCAGTAATAGTGATGGAGTGTTAAAATCCATGCTTGAAATGACCTTTGTGTGGAAAATTGGAGGCAGGAGAGCAATCAAGCCATCCTCTAGGCTGTCACTACACCCTGAGCAGAAGATTGTATGGGTCCTGAAGTAGAGGGTGAGAGGGAGATGTGACACATGCAGAGGAGACCTTCGAATGTGGCAAGGTGCCTGGAATCTAGTCCACAGATCAATCAGTGCATAACACACACACACATGTCTGTGCATCACACATTTGCAGTTCTTAATTCTCAACTATCTGGAAAGAGAGAAAGAAAGAAAGAGGGAGGGAGGAAGAAAGGGAGAGAGAGAAAGAGAGAAAGAAAATAAGTTTTTTAAAAACTTTGTCTCAGTTAATCTTACGTTTGAAACCAAAATAACAAATTCTTCCTCCTCCAGCTGCTCTGCTGGACTCTCTCTTAGCTGCTGTGGTTCTTAGCTTCGTTCACAGGGCCCCTGAACTCTGCCTTTCTGAGATGACTGGCCTTGGCCTTGGTCTGACTCATCCTGTCAACTCAGCCCCCTTCATCTGTCAACTCCCTTTCCAGTGTCTCTGGCATGGCCTTGCACCCTCGGTGGGAGAGTATCATTAGTCTTCCCTCCATCCTCAGAATGGACTGGGTCTCTGAGCTCCACAGATCTACTCAGTGCCCTTTACGGTGTAGTTACCAGCCTGCCTGAGAGCAGACGACAAAGAATGGACTCAGTGAAGACCATGTACCTAGGGACTAGTGTGGCATCTGCTCTCCTGATGTCAAACCCATTACCATTGCTATTTCATCATCAAGATAGACAGGCTGAAGGTTAGTGACAAGGTTTGGTGGGTCAAAGCATTTGCCATAAAGACTAATGCCTCGAGTTCAATCCTGCAACCCACGGAAAAGTAGGAGAAAATGGACTCCCAAAAGTTGTCCTTGGACTTCTACACTTGCCCGCACCCACGCATCACATGCAAACAATAATAGTATTTTTTTAAATTAAGGAAGACTTTGGGGTTCTAGGGAGAGGCTCCATTGGTGAAGGTCTTACCATGCAAGCATGAGAACTTGTGTTCTGTCTCTAACACATGTGTTTATAAAAAACAAAAAGCCTGTCATTGGGTTTGTGCTAGGAGGTAGAGACATATGGATACCTGTGGCTCATTGACCACCTAGCCTACCTTAATTGGTGAGACATTCTGAAAAAAAAAAAAAAAGAATAGCACCTGAGGAATGATACCTTTCCTTTCAAAGGAAGAATGACCTTTGCCCCCATACACACACACACACACACACACACACTAGATTCCCTCCAGTCCCTCTCTTTCTTTTTTTTTTTAAAAAAACTTTATTTATTTATTTATTTATTTGCCTTGGTGTTTGCCTGGAACTGGAACTACAGACAGTTGTTAGCTGCCATGTGGGTGCTGGGAATCGAACCCCGGTCCTCTGGAAGAGCAGACGGTGCTCTTAACCACTGAGCCATCTCTCCAGCCCCCAGTCCCTCTCTTTCTATCTGCAGGTTTTATACCTGTGGATTTAATCAATACCTTGGATCAAAAACATGTAGGGAAACATAGTTGTGTTTGTACTTAGCATGAACAGACTTAAAAGATAAAACAAAATCATGATTCCCTGGGCAATATAATATAACAACTATTCATATAGCACTTCCATTTTTGTGGGCGTTGCAATTAATACAGACAAAATTTAAAACACGGAAGACATTGTGAATAGGTTCTGTGCAAATATACTGCTTTATATCATGGATTTAACACTTGAGCTGGTGACATAATTCTGTAATCCCAACACTTAAGAGACTGAGGCAGGGGGATTGTTAGTTCATGGCCAGCCTAGACTACATAGCAAGTTCTCAAAAAAACCCAAGTTTGTGATATAGTTGAATGTTAGAATTCTTGATTTAAAGAGAAAAAGGAGGGAGAAGAAAGGGAAGAGATTTGAGTATTTGTAAATTTTGAAATTTGAGTGGATTCCTGGACCAGTCCCTGTAGAGGCCCAGGGATGATAGTGTCCCATTGGTTTTGTTCTGGAAGAAGCCAGTGCTGACTTGGAAGGTTTCCACTGGTTCTAGTTCCTAAGGAAGTGTAAGCTCCAGGCTCAACATGCTCTGTGCACAGAGCCTGGCTGTGGGCAGGTAGGACATTCACAGCAGCTGAGGCCAGATGTATAGGCATTCAGGGCAGGCCGCTTCTCCTCTGTGGCCTGGGCTTGCAGCAGGCAGAACTTAGACCATCCCTCTCTTGTCCTAGCCATGCCAACAGCCTCCCAACATCTTCTCCACTGTCCCTGTTGTCTTATCTAGCATAGACTCGTATGTCCTCCCAGAGCATCAAGGGGCAGGGATTGAGACAGAAAAAAGACTGTCCACGTGGAAATGACTCCTAAATTGCTGCAGCCTCTGGGCCCAGCAATGTCTTACTCTGGTTGGGCTGCTATATATATAAATGTTAGAGACTCATGGCTTCTAAGCAACAGATATTTTTTTCTCAAATTTCTGAGGGCTGAGAAGTTGAAGATGAAGGCGCCAGCAGATTCAAGGTCTGGTGAGGGGCCATTTTCTACTTCCTGGACTATGCCTTCTTGCACAGTCTCTCTGTGGGGGGGGGTGTGTGTTTGTGTGTTTGTGTAGGGGGGATAAGGCAGCTTTTGGGGGCCTCTTTGTATAAGGATAGTAATCTCAATTTCAAGGGCTGTACCTTTGTAACCTAACTACTTCTCAAAGGCCCTCATCTCACTGGTGATTAGGTTTCAGTGTATGAGCGCGTTGGTCTAAATGTAATCCGAGCTAACCTGGGAGGCTAGGTTCAGAAGATCCTAAGTTCTTGCTGGGCTGCAAAGTGAGTCTGAAGCTAGCCTGGGCAACTTATTAAGACCCTCTCTTAAACACAAATAAAACAGTGAAAATGTGCTGAGAATAAAGTCCAGTGTTTACCTTGTGCTAAATACTATGTTCAGCACCTCAAAAAATAAGGCAGCGATAACAACATTCAAGACCATAGCAAGCTACCACCCCTTTCCCTTTATACAGTTCCAAATACACCCAAGCACCTGAAGTTGTCTACCATTCTTCGTTCTGAGATTAATGGAGCCTCTAGTGATTCCACTTGGCTTAGATACCTTTCCCAGAGCTCTTCTCTAGGGATTGTGACTCTCCACCCCAGGGAATATCCCTTACAGTGAGCATAGAAGGAAAACATACAGAATTTTACTTAAAGTATTAAATTAACTAACACATTTAGAGCATTCCCTATGTATTGAATTGCTATGTGAGATACCTACATATGCTAGCTCAACATCTAATCATTACGGTATATCAATGGCTTTCAACTGAGGAAGAGATTTTGCTCCCTAGGAAATATGTGGTAATGTCTAGAGACCTTTTTAAATGTCACAGCTTGGGGTGGATAAATACAAATAGCATCGGAAAATATTATAAACCAGGTTAGCTTCCTGTACAAAGCATTATAATCAGGAATTGTCTATTGGTAGGGACATAATCAAGACATTTGTCTACAGGAAGTTCATCACAGTGTGATTTATACAAACCTAAAAAGTACAGGTCAGTCATTCCATATGGCTTTTTGCAGTCAAGAGATATATGACACTGCTATATACTGTTTATAGTGAACTTTTCTTTCTAGGTAGAAGACATATACTCTAAAAGTGATAAAGACATTGTATAACACACAAGCCAGTATATTAGCTCTTGATGTGATGAAGCACTTGATAAAAGCAACATAAGAAAAGAGACTTTTATTTTGGCAGGGAAGGCATGGTCTAGGTGTGTGAGAAAGCTGATCACAGGCTTCTGCAATCAGGAAGCAGAGAGAGAGGAAGGCTCTGCAAGCCTTCTCCTTTTTATTTACTCTGAAAGCCCAGCCCATTGAGTGGCACCACACACATTCAAGGCCTGTCTTCCCACCTCATGTCTCCTAGGTGATTCTAAACTTGTCAAGTTAACATTGAAGATTCGTCACCATAACAAGGAAACCAGTCATTTATGAACAAGTATTAGATACCATACATAATTATATGTGTATCCTTTCATATAGTAGTGTTACCAAAACCACACCAGTTATGTGCCATACTGAGTCTTTACACATTACTAGGTGATAAAACTTTTTCACCTCCACCGTAATAAGATTTTTATTGGACATGTCATCCAGTATTGGCCAAACATTATTAATGTGGAGCATAAAAATATCCAGTCTAATTCTTCAGCATGCCAAAGCCAAGAAACATATAAATGCAAAAGGGAAAACTTTGGTGCAAAACCACTCAGAGTCTCTCCCAAGGCCTGTATCAAGGCAGATCTGGATTCCAACCTACTTCTGCACCATCCCAGAGTTTCTTCATCTTCTTAGTTATGAAATACCCCTGTGAAGGACCAGCTTCCCTCTTGATGAGATATACCCTGGGAGAGAGACATTCTGGTGTTTCTCACCAGGCAAGCATACACCAACCAAAGTCTGCTGGAACAGGAGCCAGGAAGCCTTGAAACAGCTCCTGGCCAGAAAAGCCTTTCCCATCATGGGTGTTCTGAACTTCTATAGAAACTGGCATCCATCTTCTTCCTGCCCAACTTTTGAAATCTCTTGAGTCCACTGGTTTTTTTGGTCCATGGGTCCTAAAGGAAGGCTCCCTTAGTGAGTGCTGGATTAAAATGGGTCCTGACTTAACACTTTGCAGAGATGTTAAAACTTTAATATCAGGGAGGATCAAGGCTGGTTCTGGGAATCTAGGGGTAGCCAGCAGGCGTTCTTCAGTGGTCAAGTAGTAGATGATCAATAACATGGTCTTTTAGCTATTTCTTTCTCTCTCTCTCTCTCTCTCTCTCTCTCTCTCTCTCTCTCTCTCTCTCTCCCTCCCTCCCTCCCTCCCTCCCTCTCTCTCTCTCTAAGATTTATTATACATATAGTATCCTTCTATCATGTAAATGACAGAAGAGAGCATCAGATCTCATTACGGACGATTGTGAACTACCATGTGCTTGCTGGGAATTGATCTCAGATCCTCTAGAAGAGCAGCCAGTGTTCTTAACCTCTGAGCCATCTCTCCAGCCTGGCTATTTTTCTCTTATTTCCTATTTTATGGTCTTAGTTTTTCTTTGCTTCCTATAGTCCTAATAATCATCTATCAATCATCATCTTTAAAATGTTATAAAAAGCCAGTGACCTAGCTTGGTGGACAGGATTTGTTTGGCATTCATGAGGCCCTGAGTCCCAGCACCACCCACAAATAAACAGAACAAAAAGAGCAGAGCTACTGGTAAAACAGGATTCAATGTTGGAATTGGAAGATGTGTCTAGGAAGTGTGACAGGGCCATGTATAGTGGAGTGCATCTCTATAACGGGCTGGTTCAGGAAGGATGGTAGCCTGCTGTAGTATCTGGACCCAAGTTCCTGACAATGTTTTAAGAAGATGGCTGCCAGGATTTTGCCTTGCCCTCTCCCTCTTCAGAAACCATGCGTTATCTTGCATATATATGTATATATTAATATATATTTTAATTTTTAAAAATGTACATACCAACTACTGCTCCCTATCCCTCCTCCCTCCCCTCTTCTCAGTAACCTCCCAGCTTTTTCTCACCCCATTTCTGCATCCACTCCTCAAAGAGAATAAAGACTCCTGGGGAAGTCTATATAGTCTATCCTGGTATTTCTTGAAATAACTGAAGTTCAACAGACTTGCCATCAGTTAGAGGGGGAAGCAATTCTGCATTCAGGCAACACTGCCTTTTATTTCAAGTGTCCTCAGTGCTAATGGGGATGTGGGGTCTCAACACACGTGCACACGCCCCTGTGCATGTGGCTGCTGAAAGAATTATACTCATGAATGTGGATGAACGGGCAGAGACAATGAGCTACAGTGAATGAGCAGTTGTAAGGGAGCCTTTCATGAGGCCTGAATGACAAGTGAACTCCCAAGGAGGGGCCAGCGGGAACACTAACTACATCCAGAAAACCAGAGAGGACTTTTCTGCCTGATAGAACCAGGCAGCCAAGGAACCAAAGTTCCTCCAATTAGCAAGATGACTGGGCAGATGGAAGCCGGAAGAAGCACACACCCTTATTATGGGACTACTCTGAGATCAGAGCTAGTTCTTCCAAAGAAAGAAAGGACTGAAAACAGAAGCAAAGTGTGGCTGTTTGTTCTCTGAGGAAAGCTGGGATTAGCTGAGGGGGATAGTGCCTAAGAGAATCAGTTTTTTTTTTACCTCCGGAGACTGTATAAGGGCTCTTTTATCTTCTTTCTTTCTTGGTGGTACTTCAGCTTCTCAGTAGTATTTGAAGCACATTTTTATTTTCTTTTTTTTTGTTTGTTTGTTTTTTTTATTGTTCTTTCCTTCTTTATTTTGTATTTATCAAAAAAACACAGTAAAAAGAATTTAAAATGTGGAAGAGTTAACAATAACTATACAGAGGACAAGAATGATAAGCATGGCTCATCAAGGGAAGAAATACAAATAAGATTGCTACACCCATATTTTCTCTGTGTTCATCTTTCCCTCCAAATTCTCTTTTCCTTTCCCATCCCTGTATATCCCCACTCAAGGTCTCCTCCC
>PVIH01002347.1:163937-193355 GCA_004025045.1 Sigmodon hispidus | reverse complement strand
CTATGGAGGAAGGACAGCCCTGTGGAGGAAGGACAGCCCTATGGAGGAAGGACAGCCCTGTGGAGGAAGGACAGCCCTATGGAGGAAGGACAGCCCTATGGAGGAAGGACAGCCCTATGGAGGAAGGACAGCCCTGTGGAGGAAGGACTGCCCTATGGAGGAAGGACTGCCCTATGGAGGAAGAATAGCCCTATGGAGGAAGGACAGCCCTATGGAGGAGGGCCAGGTGAAGGACAGCCCTATGCAAGTGTGGAGCCTTGGAATCAAGGCACTAAGGATTTCTTGGTGGCTGTTTCCAAGGCATTCTCTCTCTCTCCTCTCTCTCTCTGTCTTCACATGCTTGGTGACAAAATACAGCAATTTTCTGAGACATCATAACCCAGTGTCCCTGCTATTGTGTCACAACACCTGCAGGGGTCACCAGGAGTTGAACAGAAAATGTTACCTGTGAGGGTAACATCATCTGTCCCACCCAGCAGAAACTAGCCCAGAGTCAACTGGCATAGGACATAATTATTTTTTCAAAATAACTTTCACAAATCTTTCCTCAAAGAAATAAAAGAATGAATTAATTTATAGAGAGATTTGTTGAGCTGTAGCACATTGAATTCAAAAGCCCATTAATTACAAGCTTCATGTAGGCTCTTTTAAAAAAAAAAAAATTAATGTTTTTTTTCTAAGCTCATTGCTTGGTCTCAATTAAGGTGGTGATATTTTAATTATCATAATTGTTTCTGAACTTGTTTCTGAGTTCAATGAGTTTATTTTTTAATTAGCTACATTGATTTTAAAATCTAGGATCAAACTTTGTCACTGTCCTTGGGCAGATCCTACTGGTTTAGCTGAGGGAGGGTGGGTTCAAAACACCTGTGATGGAAAAGCAGCTACAGCTGTTTCCTAGGGGCTGAGAGGGGAGGGACTTTATTTGAAATTTGACACAGAAGATTCACCAGTCACCTGGGCAAGCACACATGCCTGTTCATATTGATTCAGCCCAAATTCACTGAGTTTTATTCCACATGAAGTATCTGTTGGCAGGCCAGAGGCCAGCCTCTCCTCCCAAGGATCTCATAGCTAAATGGAAGTCAGATAAGGCATAGACCCCCTTGCAGAGGGCTGGCGCACTTCCTTGGAGAGACAGGTACACATGGAAAAGGGATGAATGAGGCAATAGGTCAGGGAGAATGTTCCAGAGCAAAGGAAACTCTTTCCAGGAATAAGACGGGTCTGGCTCATTTGGAACCCGGTGCCATATCAGGCTTGCAGCAGGATAAGTAGGGGTGACAAGTGTTTCCTCATCCTCCAGAGAGGAGGGAGTAGACACAGTCACGGAGGATCTTGTAAGCCGCGTGGCGAGGAGACAGTCTCCAAGTCCCAGGACAACTGTAAACATGGTAGGTCCTGGTGACCCCAGAAATGCCCTTCTATTTTTAAGTGGGTACAGGAGCAGGAAGAAGGAGCCTTGCCCATGCACAGACAGGCTCTGCCCAAGAAAAAGCCCTTCTCCATTAAAATAGAGGAGTGTTTATGAAACTCAGAACACCCTTTCTTCCTTCACCAAAGCACCTTACCTCTTCTTTCTAGCTGCAGAGATTCTGGGAAGCAAAGGCTACGCCCTGAGACCAAGAAGCCAAGGCATTATCTAAAAGCTGTGTGAACCATGTCCCACCCTGATGACCTTTAGAAACTCACTCATGCAAAGATCACTCATTTTACAAAATATGTACAAACTGACAATGGCCTATGTTTTTGTCCTTCCTTTTAAGATTGGCCCTTGCCTGGGATATCCATGGCCAATAGTCATCCAAACAGCAGACATGCCCAGTGATTCATTAGGAGTGACTTCACAGATGATTGACAAAGAAATTACTCCAAACTGTGAAAACCTCCTCAAGCTAGGATCCTGGACATTTATTATAGCTTGTCTGTCCCCATGGTAACTGGTGTGTGCACCTCGCATCTCCCTCCCCAGAAGAGCTTGTTTACCAGCTGGCAACAGAGCCTCCGTAGAATACAAATTGTGCTCATTGGATCTTGCTGGAAGCAAGGAAGGATGGCAGCTTGGAAGCCTCCTTCATTACTCTCGGCTTTTACATCCAAGGGCTCCCCAAGTTCTTTGAGGCTGAACAAAGGGACTTATTGGTCACATGGTTAGGTAGCACACACAGTTAATTTCAAGGAGACATACTGAACCTGTGTGCCCTAGGACTGGGAAATGGCCACAGAAAAAGCACAGGACAGATAATGACACAGAGGCAGAGGACAGAAAGATCCAACTCATCAAAGAGAGCCCTGCTTAGACCAGACTAAAGATTAATAATTCTCTGCATCAAACCACAAAGTACCTTCTTAGTTACTAAGGGTATGGACTCATGACAAGCGCTGAAAGATAGTGGAATGATTTAGGGCATCTATTACTCTTGACTTTATGATATACATAAATTTAACAATAGAAGACATTTTAATTTAAAGAGTGGAAAAAGAAATAGCTTATGAGCCAGCAAAGTCAAAATTATGCAAAGAGGAAAAAAATGATCACCTCAATGGTTTATAACAAGGGAGAATTATAAACAATTTAAATGTTCATATACATTAGTCTGTCTGGGTTGTGTGATGGCTTAGCTTGGTTGTCAGCTTGATGAACCTGGGGGGGGAAAATCTCAATTAAAGCATTGCCTCCATCAGACTGTCCTGTGGGCATGTCTGTGAGAGCATTTCTTTAACTGCTAATTAATGTAGGAGGACCCAGGCCTCAGTGTATGATGCCATTCCCTAGATAGGCAGGCCTGGACTAAGTAAGAAAGGTAGCTGAACATGAACCTGGGAACAAACAAAAAGAGTCCCCTCATGGTACCCATTTCAGCTTCCACCTCCAGATTCCTGCAGAGTCTTCCCTCCCTGAAGAACTCTGTCCTGTAAGATGCAATACACCCTTTCCTTCCCAAGCTGGTTTTGGTCCTGTGTTTATCACAGCAACAGAAGCAAAACAGGCTGCTGTGCCCAAATCCCACAGACTCTGTGCTCAAGCAACACATTTATTCCTCACAGTTCTAGTGGATGGAACCTTGATTTTCAGCATGATCCTGTGAGAGCTTCACCCTAGCTTACAGATAGCTAGCTTTTTACTTTGTCCTCATATGGCCTTCTTTTGGCTGCATGAGCCTGAAGAGATACAAAGCAAGTTCCCTAGAAGGTTCTGATGAGAAATGATCTTCTATTGAGCTGGTGCCCCACCCTATAAAGCTTGTAAACCTAATTTAACCTTCATCACTTCCTGGGAGCCTCCTCTCCAAACATGGCCAACCTGTGTGTTAAGACTCCAACATGCTAATTTGAAAGAGATGACATAACATTTGGCCTTCAATGTCATCTACTGGTAAATGATTTAATTAATTACAGAACATCTATGTACAATAACATCCAGCTATGTTAAAGAAAGACAGGTCTATAGGTGGGTGTCTGAGATGAGTTAGGTACAAACAATTTGAAAGTAAGAAGATTATCAGGAGGAAAGTAGCTTCTTGGCACCCAAAAGCCTTAATGGCCAAGGCTAAATACCACATTTGTCTGTTTCTAAACATGCACATACCTTCTCCCTTCCACATCTGGAGTCTCCTGAAGCCTCACCTCCCTCCCACACTAGCCCCAGCCATCTCCTCCTCATTCAGCTTCTCCTGGTGGTTGCTTTATATCCTGAGGTATCTCTGGAACACTCATGGACAAATTCAGATGCCCACAGACTGAAGGCTATCATGGCTGATGCCTGCAACCACCTGTTCCAGGAATACCATCAGCAGATGTCCCTTCTGCTTCCTGGGAGACAACAGAAATTAGAATCATAGCTAAGAGCTGGAACAGGTTCTTCTTTGTTCTGAGGGATTTTGCTGTTTGTCTCTGAGATGAAGGAGTTAAAGATAATCCATGATTGGCTGGAACTAATCAGTAGCAACAGAATGAGCCTTAGTTCCCACACAGAGCAGGACATTGTCATCAACCACTGCTGAGGCCAGCATGGTCTTTTGTACACCATGATCACTAGAAGACAAAGCATTGAGAGACATGTGCTTGAGTGGCTGTGGAAATGTGTCAGTGAGCACAGAATTGTTTCAGCCTGGCCAGCTATTCTTTCCAAGGCTCTCACATCAGCCTCCCCCTTCTTCCTACATGTTCCAGAAAAAGAAAGGGAGCACCATCCCTCAGTGATTCTGACAAGAAACTGATTTCCCTTTAAGTGGAGTCAAGGGGCAGAGAGGGCCACCGTTGAGTGGAAAGAAAGAGGAGGAGAATCTTAATGTTGTAAGATCTCAGCTAGTCAGGGAGCTGGTGATGTCAACAGCGACATGGGTGTGTCTATAGGGTAACACACTTTCTATCACACACTCTAACTCAGCAATGAGGAAACCCATGCAGGATCGGTTTATTTTTAACTGATCAACTGGTAAGTGACAGAGACAATGAGTAGATATGGTCATATAGTCAGTGAGGCTGGGCTTCAGGCCTGGTGAGTGTCAGAACACAAATAATTCTCAGAGCCACTAGAACACCAATGAAGTGTCCCATGATGAGGACAAATGAGGTAAACACAACATTCCAAATCTGATGGTACATGTGGTCAGCACTTACAATGTCAGCACTTGGGGGAAGGTTCAGGAATTCAGGTGATCCTTAGCTTCACTTCTATATTGTTCATGAGCATGAGTTCATTCACTGGGAGATTTTCTATATATCTCAAGGGTTCTTGAACTGGGGAGCCTCATGGAGACAGCCCAGCATAAACAAGAGGACCTGAGGAAGGCAAGACCTCCAAGAAGAGAAACAGGACTCTATCCACAGAGCAGCCACAACCTCTCATCCTCAAAAATGGCCAGAATTTAATTAAAATGTTTTACTAGTAACAAAAAAATGCCTGGGTCTTTTTCACTATAGTTGATATAAATTATTCATAAGACATGAATGGAAAAGGGAGAGAGAATTACTTAAAATACAAAAGAACCAATTCATAACCTAGAGAATCAGAGGCGATAATAAGCACAAGAAAAATCAAATATTTGCAGATAAAAAAGGGAATGCCTAAAAGATCACTGTTGCTCAGAAAGTCTATCTTTTGAATCTGTGCATCATTTTAATGCAATTAGAAACCCCATAGAATATGGAGCCTTCATCAGAGCAAAAACATGCAGGGACCTAATTATTCTGATGCTGCTCATCCCACCTTTATTAATATCCATGGCTATTGACCACATTAAGAATCCATCTCCACCATTTTTTGTGCATCAAAAAAGTATTGGCTGTAGGTTTTGGAGCAGAGTGGTTTGAGAAGAGGGGCGTGCCGTTCCATCTACCTGTGCAGGATCTGGGGTCTTGGTACTTCCTTGGTTCTCAAGAGCAGGTGCAGAACCCTTCGGGGGTGGGGAGTGATGTTGAAAGGATCCAGGGAAGATGCCTGACACAGGGTGACTCCAGGGCCTTTCAGCTTCTGCCCAGGGCAGTGGAGGGCAGGGAACCTGGACAGATGTCCACAGCCCTGGGGAGAGATTCTGTTTGGCCTCCCTAGTCTCAGGTCTACACTCTTTTCAACATAAAACAATATTAAAACTTCTTTTTAGCACCAAGTTCAAATGTTCAGAAACCTTAGGCCCAGTAACCAGAACCACATACTATTGAGTCAGTTTGTGAAATACACAGTTCTCACATCTCAGGAATAAGAATGCCTCCTCCCCAAAGAGTCTGGGAATTAAAGAAAACATTATTTCTCTAAGTTCTGTGCACTGGGATCACATAACAAAGCCATATACAAGAAACTGTATATAGTTGTACACATTGTCTTTGTGCCTGAGAGAAGTTTTGAGGGCACTGAAATGTTCATACTGGAGAGAAGGGAGCTGAAGAGCTGAGATCACATTCAAGCACTGCTCCGAAAAGGCTAAGAAGGGAAAGAAAGAAAAGCAGGATCAGGTAAACACTGTCAGCATATGCAGACAAAGGCTTGATCTAAGGTAGCCTTAAGTGGACAGTTTGGGGACACTGGGGTAGGCAGAACACAGCAAGGCAAGCTGGGAGGAGGATGCTGGTGTCCTCTGGTCTTTATTCGGAACCACCTGCCTGCCTTCCTGATGCACCTGTCCTGCTCTGTATATCTCATCTTGGGGACAGCGACTAAAGGCATCAGAAAAGTATGGTCTAGGGTAAGCCTGCCTCGGGAGCTCCACATGACAGCCCAGAGCTCCTCGGATGACATGTGACATCTTATGAAGCACAACATCAGTGCAGAGCTCTGCTAGGGCATGTGAAACCTATTCTCTGGACACCTTCCTGAGGAAACCTCAAAAGCAGCTAAAGAAAGAGGAATGAACGGGAGTCCCATGTTCTTCTTCGTACTGCCTGCCTCACACCCTCACTTGTTTCCAGCAATCCAGCCTAAGCCTGTTTCTCAGATTGCAGGGCAGGCCACAGAGAATGGAAACTGACTGTAAATCTCCCTGCAGTGGACAACCTCAAACTTACTTTACAGAAGTGGCTGGTCTACTGTGTAAACCAACCAAAATTCATGTAAACTGGCAGAAAAGAGACTGCAGTGATGTGCATACAGTGCATTCTCAGCACTGAGCCTCAGAGTAGATGTTTACTCTTGCTGGCCCTGAGAGACTCTTTGGGAGAAAGTTTGCAAAGTGCTGAAAGTGTTTACTGAGTTTAGAGGGTTCTGGAAAGAGGCAGAGCGCTCTCCAGGGTCCTGCTATGTAAGATGGAAAATCGATAGAGAAAAAAGAACACACAGAGAACCCTCAGTAGCAAACTGTTCGTTCTGTCTGATCAGAAAGCAACTCCCATTAAAGATGATTAATCAATAATGTCCCTCTGGCAAACATCCAGGCCTTCTCCTTCTAGAGAGCTCAGTTTCATTAGTGAAAGAACCCAGGACTTCTCAGAGAGCAGACTGCATAGTTTAAAGCATTTGGAAGGTAACTTTCCTCATGTGTCGAACATGTGTACATAAGCATTTGTGGCTCTCTGGGTATCAAACTTAATATTCTTTTTTCAAAAAAAATTATTTATTATGTATACAGTATACAGAACAACGTATCAGATGTCATTATAGATGGTTGTGAGCCACCATGTGGTTGCTGGGAATTGAACTCAGGTCCTCTGGAAGAACAGTCAGTGCTCTTAACCTCTGAGCCATCTCTCCAGTCCCCAAACTTAATATTCTAATTAAAGCTGTTACTGCTTTCGTCCCTCCCAATGTTAATTTTCCAGATACACTTGGCCACAGATTTATACATGGGCAATCAGAGACTGTTCATTTCCAAGCTCTTTCTTTCTCCAATTAGGGCAGATTCATTTCTCCTTCTTTGAGAAGTCTCCCAAGGTCATTAATTTTATTCCTGAACTAAAAGTGGTGAAGTTATCATCACAAAGTTAGTGTGAGTGAAGCTGGGGTTTTTGGGGGCAGCGTCTAAGTGCTTAGAAACCAGGCAAGCTGAGATAATGCTGGCCTTTCTCCCTGCCAGCTTTGACAAGTGCCATGTCATTTCAGCCTGTGTCTTCTTAGGTTCCTCCCATTGTTCAGTTGCTGCTAACATGTGTCACCACACATTTGGTAAACATGTCAGTTCGAGGTCCAAAGCTGCCCACAACCAGCTCTCTGCCATGCCTGCCCCTCTGCCAATGTGCTGTTTGCTGCATTCCTCACAGGACTCTGGGAGAACAATGTAACAAACATGTGTCAGGTCTCACTGTGCATGGAAGATACAGAAAAATAAATATCATTTTCACTTGGCAACCAAAGAAATACAACTAGAGCTTGCCCCAAATCATCCAACTAAACAAACATTTTGTTACCTAACTTTGAGTCTGTCTAGAAGCCTGAAGAGGTCTGTAATAGAAACTTTCTGATATCAGGGACAGTACTTTGCCTTTTAACTAGTGCCTGTCTCTGTCTCCAGTGTCTACAGTATTAAAGAGGTTCAATGAGGTGGTTATACCCAGGTCCAGGGCTTTTCTAGTCCTCTAGTCTGCTTTGAGAGGTCAGGGATCAAAATCATGTACCATTTCTGAACTCCAGGTGATCTGACATGCCTGTTTCAAAGGATGCTCTCAGCTAATGCCAAAGTCACTGTAGAGGTGGCATCTGGCATCTAGTAACCTATTTAGAGATCACAAAGCTCCGGTGCTCTGAGAGTCTGTCTCTTGGGCATCCCCAGACCAGTGTTTTCACTGACATCACAGGGAAGGTTTCAACCCTCAGCTCATCATGCAGTAGGAAACCCATCTTGTATGCCAAGTACTGCTATAAGGCTGGGCACTGAGAGACAGCTAAGACAAAGTCCCTGCCCTCAAGGGAGGTGATCAGAGAGGAAGGGGAAGAAGGGGAGGGGACAGGGAAATGAAGCCTGGAAAGAGGTGAGGAAGAGACATTAGGTCTCCATAAATGTGGTAGGCGAGGAAGACAGGAACATCTTGGTGAGATATGAGGAAAGAGCCTCTTGCCCAGGGATCCAGGTGAAGACACTCTTGACACCAGAGAAGCAAGAATTCTGGCAGATTTCTTCTTTCTCAGATGAAAACTGTGACTCCCCAGGACTCTGTTCAGAAACTCCATGTTCATTGAAAGGGCATGTGTGAAACTTCTCATGCAATGCTACTGGCTTGAGTTTATCTTATCAGTTTGAAACTCCATCAGAGGCTTTCTCAGCGACACCTGAGGATGTAACTTGTCTAAAGAGACAAAGAGAGGGTGGTTTCCTAGCAAACTTTTGAGCTATGACTTGAGGGCCCAAATGCTATCTATGACTAATGCTAGGACACTGGGCTTTCCCATGGGCTCACACAAGTGGGCATATTTTACCTTCTGTAAATCTCTTCTAGAGAAGCCCATAGCCCTTGGCTGTGCTTTTATTATTTTCTCTAGTGCCTTTCTTTAAAGTATCTTTAATAAAAAACAAAACAACAACAACAACAACAACAACAACAAAAACAGCTCTGTGTTGCACTGCTTAGTTCTAAATCCTTTTCTGCATTGAAGTTGTGTTTCCTGGTTCAGAACCAGACAAGGTCCCTAAAAGGATCTACTTCCTTCCCCCAGGCTGCAGGAGGTAAAGATGTGGAACTGTGCCTCTGCCCCTCCTCCACCACTGACAATAAAGACATTTTAGAACAACCTATTAGCAGATGTGCATCCTTGGAGCAATGAGGCTTCAGACAGCTGATTAGCATGTTGTTGTCTAATGGAGGAGCATTGGCAAAAGCATGTTGGCCCTGCTCCAGATCTGGGTTCATCTTCATGATCCATAACGGCAAAGTCATGGTAAAGGAAGTGTAAGATTTGAGTTGTCTGTCAGAGAGTCAGGTCAAGAGCCTTGTGTTGAAGCTCAGTTCTGTCTCAATAAAGGTTAGTTCACCTCCTCCCACTGATGCTTCTGAATTCTCCCTTCAGTGGTCCAAACTGGGCTCTTTATTCTCTAGGTTATCTTCAGGTCAAAGCACCGTCCTGGAATCACCTTGCTTCTCATATCTGCTTCTCAGGAGATCCATGAACTGCTTCCACAGCAGTGATTCCCCTTGAAAGGGCTTGGCTCCCCCTCTCGGTCCCAGCATCAGAAGCCTGAACACCCACCCACTGCTTTCACCACTGTTGGGGTGTCCCATGGGAGAAAGGGGAGCTGGGGGATCTGTGCCTCTATTCAGTGAGGTCCAACTGCTAACCTGATACCTGGCACTCAAGGAACACAAAGAAAAAGACTAAAGGGGAAAAACATAGTGGAATAATAGAGATGCCTTTTCTCCAAACACTCCCTTCCCTTTGCAAATGTTTAACAGCCATTCCTGGCACCAGATCGCACTGGCTGGGACTAACCCGGCCAGCAGGCCTTTTGTGATCCTGAGCAAGCTAATGAGGGTCTGTGTTTCTGTGTAATCCAAACAGTATCTGTTTCATGCCCAATCGTTTTTTAAATGGGCAACAAATCTCCCTGGTGTGTTCCTTTCTCAGACAAACAAAAGCTCTGTCTGGGCTCTTTGTGGACTCTGGCCAATCAGCAAGAGCAAAAGGCCCCAAGGATGCTAATTCAAAGTCCTCATCACAATGGCAGAGCCTCTGGGCCCTCAGGCTCCAGCCTAACAAGATTCTCACACTGGAATCCATGTCCAAAGCTAGAAATGTGAAAACAGAAAGATGATGTACACCACTGGCTTTTAACTAATTCCTAAAAAACAGGTTGACAATTTCTCAAATGAATTTCACTATCTCAGGGAGTCACATTCATGAATACAGTACAACAAAGCTTTACCACATTAAATAGGGTAGAGAGTCCAGGCACCACAAAGTCAGTGGACCTTGGAATATACTCCTGGATCCTTGGGCACTAGCAGAGCAGAAGTACCTTTGCATGCTGAGAGGAGGGAGCTGTGGCAGAAGACAGCAGTGAAGGAACTGCTTGGGTGTGCCTTATGCAGCCACTTAAGATTCCTGTGCTAAAAAGCACCGACTCCTCTCTTAGGTCCAACAATAACTAAATGCAACATGAGAGCCTGGTGTCTGTCTGCATTTTGTTTACCTTGGGTCCTCTGTCCAGGGTCACTGAAGCAGTTTATCCAGAAACTGGCACAAAGCTCTGACTAACTGAGGCATCTGACTGTCAGCTTCTCACACAGCCCTGTCTAGACCTTATGCCCAGTGCCTGCAGTCACTTTGGATTCCAAGAAATTGGAGCCTGAGGAAGGAAACACCCGAGATGAAGGCAGTTCTCTCTCCCTGGCGAGACTACACCTTGGAGCAGGAGTAATGCTCTCCCGGGACGCCTTGTCTTCTCAGACAGCAGAGACTTCTTCACTGAGTAGGATCAGAACTGAGATAAAAGGTGGACCAGAACACAAGTTGACTGGGATTGCTCAACTACGTATAATATCCCTTGCTTCCTAGCCAAGTTCAAGCTCTTTCTCTGCTTAAATCTGAAGTTCATATTTGGGTTAGGACACCTTTATCTGTTCCTCTTCCAAGTGTAGGCTGATTAAACCCCTTCCCTCTTCTTCTGACCATGGTTCATCTCTTTAACTGGAACACTAGGGTAAGTACAGACTTGCTGTAGGGACTGCTGGAAGCTGGGCTTTTGCCCTAAAAGTCTGGTTTCAGCCTTATATGAAACTATCCTCGCCACAGAACTAGCCCTGTGCAATTTAGCTTGCAGGGTTTTCAGATTTAGCCTAGAGCATAGTTCCCATGGCAACCCATCCCTTTGACTTCAATAGGGGTATCAACAAGAAACTGAGGCCACTCTGAAGTAGTGTGATGCCCAGTAGTCATTATCACTTAAGCACAGATGTTCACTGAGTATCTACTTTATGCAGTTTCTATCCCAGGTACTGAGGGCGGCTGATCTCTGTGCTTGTGGTATATACCAGCCCAAGAAAGTTACAGGTACCAGCATATCTGACTACACAGAATCCTGCCAAGAACCCTCTGGAACAGGGCTCACCTCCATCCCCATGTCACAGATAAGCTAACAGAGATATAGAATTTATTGAAGTTTGTGCTGTGCTTAAAGGGTCAAAGGAAGAATTCAACCACAAATGGGTAGGTACAAAGACACTTGTATCAGAGGAGGCGATGAGCAGACCCCACAGGAATTCTCTGGGCAATTTACATGGTACATATAAAGTAAGTTATCAACAGTGAAACGTGGTTCTCTACAGGTTGAAATATCTGGATACTTGGGTTTGCCCCTCCAGCAGGCAGCCCCACAAGGTGGGGCTCTTTACCCTTCCACTCCTTCTCAGGGCTGCCCTTGCTGCTGCTCACCCTGCCAGCCTCCTTCCTCCATCGGCTCATCAATTGCCTGTCTGGTCCCAAAGGCACTGGTGTGTGTACACTGAGACTCCATAAGAACATATCTTCTCTTCACGAAATAAACAAGCACACCACTCTTCCCCGGTGGCGTTCCCAGGATGGTGGGGCTAACCCTTTCTGGAAGAATTAGTCCTGACAGTTTAAGAGCCATTCCCTAGCCTCGGCCCTCCCATTGTTCAGCAACATAATAACTTCTTTCATAGCTTTATCTATTTATCCAACTATTCTGCTCAGAATTTTGTTGAATTTAGAGTAATCGCTTTGATAATCCCCTACTCAGGAGTACCCTCCCCTAACATACTCCCCACTGCTTTCCCTTTTGTGTAGTCTTAACTGTCAGATTCCAGAGGGGACTCTACAGCTGGGTAGTAAGGATCTCTTGTTTCTGATGCTGGCCCTGGGCTGAGTTCTTACCACCAGGCATCCCTAAGCAAAAATAAGGGTATCACCTCTGTGGGTCTTTCCTGTGGGTTTTTCCTCAACCCATTCCCTGGGCAATAACCTCTACAACATGAATGCATGGAAATTCTACTGCATAAAAGACAATTTTAGTCAAGAATTGACTTCGGCAGATATAAAATCTACACATAAAAATTCATGAGCACTTTTGTAATGCAAGAGACCCAGAGTAGATACTGAGTTTGAGGCTCAAGACTGTCTCACCCATAACCCACAAGGCAGATGTGATCCCAAGATACCTACAAATGCTGGCCAATAAGATTGCAACCTTACTTAAAACCTAATAATTTCTTATGGTTTCCTTTTTTCTAACTCAAGCACACAATTCTCAAACATAAACTTTGTAGATGATGACACTATATTTCAGTGTCAAAAAGCTGAACACCCCTTTGAGCCCTCCACCTTTCCTTGTGGAGATAGTAAGGGACTGTTTTGGTTATTTTTCTATTGGTGTTTTAAGACATGGTGGCCAAAGGTCACCATGTTTTACAACATGGGTGTTTGAAACCTCAAAGCCCACCCTCGGTGACCCAGACACACCTCCTCCAACAAGGCCATAGTCTCCTAATCCTTCCCAAAGAGTTCTACCACTGGGGACCAAGTATTCAAATGTCTGAGCCTATGTGGGGCATTCTCATTCAAAACACCACGGAGACTGTGGTTTTAAATGCATCATATCATCAAGGAGACAGAAGTACCACCTGACTCTTCTTTTTCCTTGTTCACTGAATCAAGCAACCACCCCCAGCTCAGCTTTATGAAGAAGGAGCCCAAAGAAGAGAGTTTATTGAGAATGTGATTCTTGCTGTGTGGCCCTTGGTATTCCTTCATCCCTTTGCCAATACCGAGGCAGAGTTTTCCAGCGTCTTTTGCTGGAAAGCACAAAGCTTGCATAGCTTCTGCAAACTATGATGCCTGTGTCACAGTGAGCTGCTAACATTCAGAGACTTCCCCAATGAAGTAGGGTTGTTCTTCAGTTCTAGCACATGAAGCCTTCCATGAGCATAGCCAAACCTGAGCTGGCTACTGTGGTGAATCTTACACGCTAAGAAGGCTTGAAGTGATGAGGTCAGAAGATCTTCCCAATATCACAGTTTTCAGAATACTTCCCATAAAAATACCATATCAGTCACCATAGTGAATGAGGGAGCTTTACGTAGAGCAATTCTACACTGGTCAGCTAGGGAAAGGCGGTGATTGCGCCACAATGGGAAGGAGTCCAAAAGAAACTACCACGAGGGGGGAACTGAGAGCAGAGAACTGAGCACAAAAAGAGCCCAGGCATCACACTAACATCAGAGGGTGGCCCTGTGGTGATCTCATACTTGATGGGGAATGAACCTCAGAGCTGGCAACCTACTAACATAGCATGCAGTTTCTCCAGGCTTTATTGGGGTTGTGGGGAGGAGATGGCTGTCATGGCCCCTAGAGTTACATGGATAGCCCTGGTCTCATGAGGAGAGTAATATGCTCTTAGTCCTAAATCAAATTTCTAGTGTAAATTTTCCAGTGCACCTGATCAGTCAGGCTGACGTCAGGTGTTCACTTTGACCCAATGAGTGATAATCTGGAACCAGAGCTCGGCTAGTGTTAAGAAAGCAAACATGGCTATGAAAATCACACCTGTGTGAGTTTGGCTTTCATTCTATATCAAAATGTCTGAAGCAGGCTAATTTAATGAAGAAAATGGGTTTCTTCAGCTCAGAGTTTCAAAAATTGGAGACTCAAATGCATGAACTCTGGTGAGGGCTCCATAAATGATAGGAACATGTGAGAGCGAGGATATCACTTCACTAGATAGGAAAGCACAGAGATACTGCCACCCCACATTCTGAGTCGATGCCTCCAATTACCTGTAGACCTCTTGCTTTGCTTCAACTCCTAGGGTTCCACACCAACTCTGCACTGCCAATCTAAGCACCAACCAAGCTTTTTAACACATGCGCCTAAGCTTAGGGACCAATCCCACCTGGGCCATACTGCCATTCGTTTGGATCTTTTCTCTCCCTTCTTTGACGGACTGGCAGTATTCCTAGGGAACAGACAGCTTAGGGTTGGGTTGGGAAAATACTTCAAAGCCTATCAACTTCCAGAGGAGTTGAAGACACAAAAGTAAAGACCTCTTAACTTAGAACCACCTCTACTTGGAATAATTTAAGTCAATGAGTTAAAGACCCCAGAGTTAGCAATAATGTCAAATGCATGTTGTCTCACATTATTAGAGTAATAATCAGCCTATGCCTTAGCCTTAAGTATACTGTCAGGCCTCTACTTTCTCTCCAGGTAAGTCCTTCCTGCCCACCGGAGCTGGATTTCTGTTTCTTTGGGCTCCAAAAGCAAATACTGTGTATATGTCACAAAATCAGTGTTATTTTAATCTAAAATGTTAGTCATGATTCATATTTTGATTTATGATTTTGCTAGTTTTTATCTGTTACCCACTAAATTGTAAGCTCCTGTCTTGTGTATTTTTACTTCTCTCAAAGAAGCCAGCCAGCTACATCCTTTTGTTGACAAAATATGATCAACAAGTTTGTAATAAATGCCTTGTTTATGATATTCTGACACCAATGAAAATGTGTCTGCAAGGTTTGCCCACATCTAAGATATGGTGTGATGGATGCTTTTTAAAACCTATCTCTTCCTCTCTCTTTTTTAATCAATTATTCAGAGCCACAGCCTCCTGATTCCTACAATCTAAGATTTTCTTCTGTCATATTCCGGGTAAGATCCCAGAGCTGTCACCCCTCATCTTTGGTGATACACTAGAGGTGGATTATCTCAGTGTGAATTCAAGTCCCCAGCAAAATACATGGGAATAGTTTTGTATTTTTATGTTCAAGCCGGTAAGAAGTTGTTTTCTTTTTTAATCCCCCCATCCTTAGGGAGAAGATTCTGATCAATGTGCTTGTCCCATCTGTTCTGGACACCTAAGCACACTTCTGTCAGCTGCAAAAAGATGGTGGAGGGACCTGAGCATCTCCATCAGAAGATGTTTGGCATCATCTGGAGACCTCTCCTCTTCAATCATCATTGTTGGTGTGTGCTTGGGTGAGAGTGAGCTTATGGCATGAAGTAGGGTTAGGGTTAGGGTTAGGGTTACAAACTCCAGCAGTGTGTGGTGCTCTGTAGCAAAGAACTCTTCTGTCGCGTGTCAACAGTGTCAAGTGTAGGAATCATAAGAGCGATGAACCACTGAAAACCTTTGTGGGGTCAAACACCTCGGGGGGAAGGTGGGTATTGACATATGGTCCTGGATGGAGCTAAAGACATAGAAGGGAGGGTCAAGACTAGAATGTCCCATCCAGAGACCATCCATGATCCACTGAGCTTGGGAAGGGTCTTTCACATTTGCTCCTGTGGATATACTATTGAGTAGTTGAGATGCCTGATCTGTCCAAAGTTATGAAACACCAGCCTATTATTCCACGGGCTCACTCCAGCCCACTGATTCCAGTGAACAGCTCCAGAGTGACCTTTGACCTTTAGAACCACCCCAGATGGGAGATAAGAAGAGACAGTTCCATCCAGAAGAGAGCTATAACCTCCATGTGAACCCAGTGGAGATATTACAACATATATGGATTTAACACTTACTATGCCAAGTGCAAGTTTGTCAGCTAGAAATGCAGCTGTGGATGAGGAAGAACATACTCTGCTGCCTTAGGACTTGCTGCATAATCTAGTAACACACGCAAGAGTGTCTGTGTGACAATAGCCACCACGGAAAGGCAGCATAGGTAAACAACAGTCAAAAAGATGACTGGTAACCTGTTTTCCAGCACTACAAAAAGCCCCTGCCATATAAAAGCATCCATGGATAGCCTTTGCAAGTGGTATTCTAGAATGTTCCAGGTCCTAATTCTCTAAATCACTAACTATTGTATCACTGGACAAAGAACAGTAACAATAGCATCAGTGACATTGTCCAACATCCCTGAGCATTGAAGGGCATACAGGGGTACTATGCTATACACCTGACACACCAGCTTGCTAAACCTCTGCAACAACCCTGTGCTGCTGACAGTATTCCATCTAACTATTAGATGCACAGACTTGGGTTCCATCATATAAAATAACTAATCCAGCATCACCTAACTAGAAGAACACATTCTCAGGTCTGCTGTTGCACAGGTTGTGTTCCAGCCAGTAGGCTGGATGATATCAAGTCTCCTAGGGCTCAGTCTACCAGCATGGTGGCTGCTCTTCTGCCATAGCCCAGTCTGCATGCCAGACACGACCAAACACAGTTGGTTTCTTACTGTGCTAATACATGGCCTTTCTCATACCAAATAATATGTTACTGTTCTAAGTGACTTCTAAGAAAATTCAGGTGGTGTGTTTAAAAACACATAAAAACCAAAACAAAACATACACACCAGGGCCACACTATTTGAAATGTAAATGATCATTTGCCATCGAAGGCTGAAAATCTGGGAGGTTCTATGAAGTCCTTATGTATGCTTCTGAACATGATGCAAGATAAATTGTTACAGCCCCATAAATTCTTACCACTAGATTAAATTATGTTAATGGTACCAACAATATTCAAAATGAGCCCTTTTTTGTATGTGAACATTTGATCTAAGTCATTACTACTCTACCAAACTGAGTTTTTCTTTATCACTTTTCAGTTCCTGTCAAGAATGTCATGTAATGACTATCTCATCCTGGCCCTCACTCACTGGGAACCTGGAAGTTCCCATGAAAGTGGGCATGGACAGGGCAACTGGAAACAGTTCTCTGTGCCAATTAGCCACACTCCACAGATCAAAGTGTAAAGGTATCATAATGTTCATAGGATAATTGTTTGTCCTGAGGAAACAGCATCTTCACAAATCTCATCTCAGACAACCTAAGACGGAAGAGTGACTGCTACCATCCCTCCAGTGAGGAGAAGGTGGGGCTCAGAGAGGCTTGGTCATCATCATGGGCACACAGCCAAGCCAAGAGTCAAGTCTCTGTTTTTTATCTTTTTTACCTAGCACCTCCTACTACACCAATAGTTTCAGAGAGGCGGCCCTGGCCTGGAGGAGTGCGCAGCTGTCTAGAGGCAATACAGAGGTGGGCCTTCACAGAATGCTGTGATGTACCAGGCAACAGGCAGGGTGCCTGAGAGAACTGGACGGTACAGGCATTTCTAATGGCAAAATAGGACCCCACCTGGGTTTGTTGAAGCCCAGATACAACATGATGGTGTTTGAAGACCATGCCTTTGGGAACCAATTCCAGTTACATGAAGTGAAGACAGTAGAGCCTCATGATCAGATTGTCCTTATAAAGAGAGGCCACAGAGCATGTGCACTGACACTCCCCTGTGTTCCTATACTTCTTTCCTCCCCTCTCTTCACAGAGGAAAGATCCTCAGTCTGCATAGAAAAAAGGTGGCCACTACAGGTCAGGGAACTGGATGTCCTTATCATAACTGTCCACATTCCTGTTAAGTCACCCAGAGGATCATATTTTGTTACTGTTGCTCACTCTGTAAGAAAAACACTATTACTCTAACAAGGAAAGTTCAGAGATACAAAGTAACTTGCCACAGTGCACAGTCACAAATGGTGACCCAGGGCTTCACATGAGTGACTACCAAGTCATTATTTTATCATTATCCAGCGCATCCTTATGGCAGACAGTCACCACAGCCAGAATGAAAATGTATGTATTTTAGGGCCTTCAGTGGAAGCGACTACCCTACACCTCACAGTGGCCATTACCTGGTCTAACACAGACATACCCGCTTATGAATTAAGTCTTAGGTCTCAATGTGACTTAGGGTCCATAAACCATTCCATACAAGGGTAAGCCATGTGGATGTAACCTTTCCATGTTTGCTTAACTTCCTTCCTAGTTGTGAGAATATTTGAGGGAACACAATAGATCTTATTTATCTTTATACTGACTGACAGTGTGTCTGAATCTGGACACATCATCCCACATTTGCTGACTGCAAAAGCTCCTTCTAGAAGCCCCCATGTGAAACTTGCTGTCAATGTGAAGGGTCAGGATCCAGCTCACAACAGATGTTCCATAAATGGCAACTGAATAAAAAGAAATCCACTCCTAGATTCTAAGCAATAAAGAGCTAGCTGTATTTATACCCAGGCAACTTCAACGTATTCTCAGCAAAAAGCATTTGTTAGAAAAATACTACAAATGACAAAATCTAACAAAAATGGAGGCAAGAGAGGAAAACCTCATGGGGACACACAGTAGGTATTCAATTAGTGTTTCCTGACCCCAGAAGTCACCAGCTAACAAGTGTACAAAGCAGCACTTGCACTACAGTTAGAATCACCATTCATATCTGCAAGGGCAGCATGGTTCCCACTGTGTCTTTCAGATAAACATATGCTATCCATGTGCCTCCAATAATAAGGGTTACTGTGACTTAAAATGTCATTAAGAGCACCAGATCAGTTGTTCCTATCCTGCCTGTCTCACAGTGAAAAAGACAAGAACAATTTGCTTTGGTGGCCGGTGAATGGCCCAAGCCTCTGGCATCTGGCTTTCAGGTTTCCATACTTCACTTATGTGGTGATATTTTGCCTGTGCTCTAACAAAGCTTGCCTGGAGATCAGAGGGCAGAACTAGCCGCTAGTAAACCAGAGAGGCCAGGCAGTGGTGACTCACACCTTTAATTCCAGCACCTGGGACAAGGAAGCAAGATCAGGAGTTCAGGGCCACCCTGGGCTACAGGAGATTGATCCAGTTTAAAAGAGAAACAGAGTCAGGCAAAGGAAGCTCAAAACTTTAACCTCAGCACTTGGGATCTTATGCCTTTGATCCCAGTGCTAGGGAGGTGAAGACAGGAAGTGATATGGCTGGGCAGAGAGAGGAATATAAGGCCAATGGAGACAGGAGCTTGGGCCCCACTCCGGCTGAGAAGTCATAGAGATAAGATGTGGCTGTGGCTGCTTCTTTGTCTCTGATCTTTCAGCATTTACCCTGATATCTGGCTCTGGATTTTTATTAAGACCAGTTAAGATTCATGCTACACACTTAAATAGTAAATTCACTCTCTCAAGGAATTTGACAATCATTGTTGTGAAACACCAACAAGGAATGCATCCCTGACCTTCAACATGCAAATCACAACATTCCTAAATCTTCGAGGAAGGTAAAGAAACAAATAGTCCACCAATTGTTAAAATGATGTAGATGCTCAGAGCGGCCCTCATCTTCAACCCACATAAAATACCTGATTTTGAAAGCTGATTTATATGAACATACCTTACCTCGGTATGCTCTTCCATTTATTTTGATGCTTCAGTGGTGGCAATGTGGAAAAGATTTAGAAAAACAAAGAATACTTGGGCTCATCCCTCTGTGTATAGACAAGGCTTGATGTGGTGCTGGGAAATGGTAACAGTATTTATAAGCTATCTTCCCTGTCACGTAGAAAAACCAATTATACAGAACCCCTCTCCCCTGCAGGAGGGCAAGCTCTCTGCCCATCAATATTTCATGTATTGTCATCTGTGCATTATTTAATAAAGCAATTGAGAGGATGAGTTTATTTTCTTTTTCAACCTTTGCACTGGAGACTTCCAACCTACCATACACAATAGAAGTGAGACAGGGTTCAGGAGACAGAGCAGCTCAGTTTCTGAAGCCCTGGGCTATTCTAGTCTAAACCACATGCTCACACTTTCTAATACACACACCTTCCCCAGAGACACCCTAACTGCCTCTTATTTGTGCTGATGGTGGTAAACTCACTTCAGAATTCAATAAGTGGTGATGTAATTGATCACCAGTCATTCACCGAGTGCCACATTGGGGACTACAAGGCTTATAAGCCAGGATCCCTGCCCTGCAAAATGCAGAGACAAGAGGGAAATGCATGGACAGATAAACAATGGCAACTGACCGCCAGCTATATATGTCACTCAAATGATTCATTGGGTCTGGATGATGAAGAACATCCTTTTACATCTCTATACAATGTCTGATATCTGGGGTTTAGTATTAGTGGGAATGTAGTTTCTGAAGATGCTCATCTCTCATTCTACATGTGAAGAGACCAGATTCTCCATTTCCTAAGCTTCAGCATAGTTTTGGGCAGGCTTCCAGGATTGCTAAGTCTTCAGGTAGTGCTCCAAAGAAAATCCAGACATCAAATGCACTTGGGGAGATGGCAGCAGCTGGGATTGACTCATGTGTTATATACTATCTTCATCAAGACCCTTGGCTTCTGCCCTCTGTACAGGCATCACTGGCAGCTCTGAGGGTCCCAGTCATGGGAATAAGTCACTGGATTCATTTCTGAAGACAAAGATGCTGAGTGATCAAGCATGCAAGAGCTACTTGCTAGAGACAAAGTGAAGCTCAGTCCAATTGCCCCTCCATTTCTGTGCCAGCAACTGAGAATGTGAGTAGGGTACCAAAAATATTTTTCCAAGACTGTTAAAAACAATTCCAAGCTGTGGGTCAGGATCATAGTAACACCCAAGACTCAGGACTCTTCTGTACTTGTTTCCAAGTGTGGTGTTGTCTTTTGAATTGCACATGAGAACAGAATTTAGGGATCTTAAACATTCTACCCCTCTCTTCTCAGAGAATAATGGTCATTTATTAAATTTCTTTAACCAGGGTACTTATTCCTTCTGAATAAAGGAGATATTTCTTGTCTTAAATATCACTAAAAAAAAAAAAAACCAGTTAGGATCTTCTCTGTGTCAGAAAGTTACAAAATTCCATGGATACCTGTTGTCAATGCTCTGGGAACAAAGAGAAACCCATGGCACACCTGAGAAGGCACAGCTTCTAGAGAGAAAAATCTTCTCTACCTGATCAAGCATCCCCCAACAGCTTGCCCGTAGGAAACAACTACACACATCTTAGATCCTGTCCTCTCCAAGCTGACCACAGTTCTCCACTCTCCAGGGGAAGATACAAGATGGTATCTACTTGGGGGTAAACTGGCTTTTGAATGCTTCAAGACAATTGCAGGCTCTCCCTGCAGGCTACTTTTCCTGAGGCTGCCATTTCTAACTATTTTTCTTATGTGTCTTAATTCTCAGTTCCATAACCAAGTCTGTCACTTTCCTTTCAGCCGCTTCCCAGCTGTCCTCTACAGTCTTGGGCCTGGTCTCCACCATCTCTTCATGCCTGACTCAGGCATCTTGGGGTGAGGGGTAGGACAGGTGTTTAAAATAAAAACAATTCTAGAATTTGGGGCACAGTCATGATTTATATCGTAAGCATTTTTCTTGATCAGAGATTCTTTCTCAAAGTTGGTCCATTGTCAAATGCAAGCACATCCAAACTGGTGTTGGTGGTCAGTTAAGTGATCACAGTTCAGCATCTTAGATGCCATCCCCTTTCACCAAACTCAGTGTTCTTTCAGGAATCACCACTGAAAAGAGGGAAAGAGCCTGGTGTGGTGATCTGTGATTCTAATACCCATAAGGCTAAGGCAGATAGATTGAGAACTCAAGGCCAGCCTGGGCTACATAGCAAACTTTATCTTTAAAATACTTTGTGTTAGGGGTGGAGAGATGGATCAATGGTTATGAGTACTTTTTTTGGGAGGGGGGTTGTTTTGTTTTGTTTTTGAGAGGACTCAGGCCTGATTCCTAGCACTCACATAGTAGCTAACCACCATCTATAATTCCAGTTCCAGGGCTTCCAATCCCTCTTCTGGCCTCTGTAGGCCACAGGTATGCACATGGTGTACAAACAAACATGAAGGTAAACATCTAGACATAAATTGCAAATATTGTGCTATATTAAACAAGCGACAATCTAAAGAAAGACAAAAGAAACAGGAAAGGAAAGCTACATTTCCAGGGTCCAAGGGCAGCTTCTTGCTTACTTAGTCTACCCAGCATTCCAAATCCCCCACCTTTGGAGGCCCATCTCTGCCACAGACGTTTGCAGAGCTAATTTCTACTTTCTACTCATCCTTCCAAACTCTACAATTTAGTTTTGCCCTCCTGGAGTCTATGAAATGATAAAGAGGAATATACCAGATAGCAGGAGGAAGATAAACTTAACATGGAAATGCTGAGAGAAGAAATTGCTACCCACACCCGGCACAAGGACCTCGGTAGAAAGTGGGAGCCGGGAGTGGAAACACCGAGAGACCCCCAGTGGGAAGAATAAGACATGTAGAAGTTGTAGGTAGGGAATCATGTGACCAAAAGCCATAATGAAAGCACTGGCATATTGCACCAGGAAGGGAAAAATAAGAATTTCAGTTAAAATGATATGGCTAGAGCTATCCAGGATTCTACCCTTTTCAGATGCAAATATTCCATCACCTCCTAATAATGCCATTAAATTATGAATCACTCATGGATAAATCACGATGAAGGCAGAAGTTTCCCAAATAGTCACTCCCCAAACCCCCTACTGTTAGGCTAAGAGGCTGGGCTCCAGGTTAGGGTTAGGGTTAGGGTTAGAGTCACCGTTCGGCGGCACAGGGACTCTGGTAGGTTCCTTAACTTTCCACAGCCTATTTTTCACCTTTGAGTTGGAAAAGTCAGTCTGGCTATTTTACTGGCTTGTCAAACAACAGGGCCAGCAATCTATATAGAGTGTGTTCCAGAGAGGGTCCCAGACCTCCCCTTAACTCACTATGCTCCTCTACCCTCCTGCATTTGGATGGACACAGCTGAGAGGTATGAATGTGGAGACATCAACACACACACACACACACACACACAGGGAGAGAGACAGAGACACAGAGATGAGAGAAAGATAGAGTGATCTCTCTCAGTAGTGACTCATTTGGGGTAAGTTTATAGTTTGTTCAAAGTTCATAATAAAATTAAAATTTATCAGCAAAAATAAAAACAAGACTTCACTGTCCCATATCAGTGTGTGTATGTGTGTGTGTATCTATCTGTCTGTCTATATGTATGTATGTATGTATGTATGTATGTATCTGTATAAGTGTGTATAAGCATCTGTGTATATGTCTGTGTGTGTGCATATGTTTGTGAGTATGAATGTGCATGTATGTTTGTGTGTCTGTCTGTCTGTCTGTGCATGTGCCTCTGTGTGTGCGGTGCTGGAATTAAACTCAGGGCCTCACATCTACTAGGCAAGTACTCTCTACCACTACTTCTAGGCCCCATATATCTATTTTCAACTATGTTTATACTTACTTTAATGCCATAGAAATGTCCAGACTTGGGTATCAAACACAGGGGAATGGCTACTGTGTTAAACCTTTACCAAATCTTCCTAATGACTGAATGTTCCTAAGGCAACAGCCATTAACTCTACCAGCCCTCTTGCTTATAAAAGCTTCTGAAATAAGTCCCTGGAAGGTCTATGCGTAGTCAGTTTGGAAGATTCTGCTCCTTAATTACACAAATGGACAAATGTCCTCAATCCCCTCCAGTGTCTGCCATCAAGGTCACTTGGCCAGGCTCTGAGACAGGGGTCCTCTTTGTGCACCCTGAACCAACCAGAGGGAAGAAGAACACCTGTCTCCTCCAGGCAGTGCACACAGGATGTGGGGGAAGGGACAGAATTGCCACATCTCCCACCTAGAGGCTGGAAAAAGCCATGAGGCTCTGGAGATCCTGTCAAAGTGAACTTGAAAGGCTTAGAATTTTGACAAGCTGCAGTGATTGCAAAATCTACCCCGCTATTCCCTGAATATGTATGTATGTATATACATATACAAGTATTTTCTTATCAGAAAGGCCCATATTCATCAATAAATAATGTCTGCAAGCAGTCACTGCCTACTAAAGCTCATTAGAAATATAAATCCCTAATTAGAAAGGGTAATAACCCAGTATGATGCTCTTGTCAATATACATCGGCTACCAGGAGAGGTAAAGAGTGAAAGTGTCCCAGGCAAAGAGCAAGTCTAATGCTTATAAACTATGTGCAGCTAATTCATGGCGGGCAGTTGTGAACCTAATAACTGATGCAAATGTCAAGAACTCTCATGACCTCTCCCCTTCTTACAATATTCTTCCAAAGGACATATATGGTGGACAAAGTGGCAGTGCCCATGTCTGTTAACCCAAGACACGGTCGCAATTCTCCATCTCTTCCTCCTCCCTTCCCCCCTCTCTCCTTTCCATTTCAGATCATGTTCTTTCTACTGGGAACTTTTAGTCAGCACCCAAAGGTCGAGGTGAACTTATAAAGAAGTAACTTACAACAGTGTGAGCCCCAGGAGAAGATGGAATTAATTGACAGACAGCTGAGTGTAGAGCGCTTCAGGAGCAGAGATGAAGACATGGCCTCTGGAAGCTGCATCTGCCCTTAAGTAATTGAAGGCTGGTTATGCTTCAGACCCTGCAGAGGTTTCTCCCAGAGAAAATCCTCCATGTGGTGTTAAAGATGACATTTATTTTCTTTGAAATTAGGGCAATTTCAGCCAGTGGGCAAATGACCATCCCATGCTCCAGGTCTGCTGGGGGCATTCCACACTATCAAAGAAATCTTCAAAGAGGTCTGGGTAGGAGGAGGCCAGAGGCCAGTTCCCTGGAAATAGCTCCTGGCCACAGCTGAGTTAAGAACTCCAAGAGCCCGGTGTAGGAAGAGAGCAAAATCGAGGGAGAACTAGAGAAGAAAAGAACAGCCAGGAGGGCTCGAAGTCCAGAGAAACTTTAGGGGGCAGAAATCAGGAAGGCTTAGGTGCAGCTTAAGGAGGCCAGAAAGGGAAATTAAGGCTGAGACTTGGTGGGGGGGTATCGAACATAGTGCATTTCAAGTTAGCACATTGAAAACCACCCCATTGAAATGAGCACACATTAACCAAATCTTGCAGAGAAATGATGGATTCAGACCTGAGATAAAGAGTGGCCCCCTGTGTGGATTCTGAAGAACCCTTTCTTTTTAAAATAATTTATTTATTCTTATTTTATGTACATTGGTGTTTTGCCTGCATGTCTGTGTGAGGGGGTCAGACCTTGGAGTTACAGACAGTTGTTAGCTGCCATGTGGGTGCTGGGAATTGAACTCAGGACCTCTGGAAGAACAGTCAGTGCTCTTAATCACTGAGCCATCTCTCCAGCTCCCCTCCCCCCCTTTTTTTTAATAATATGAAGGGTGCCAGATGTCATAGATGGTTGTGAGCCACCATGTGGTTGCTGGGAATTGAACTCAGGACCTCTGGAAGAACAGTCAGTGCTCTTAACCTCTGAGTCATCTCCCAAGAACCTTTATAAAGGACCCTGCTAACTTTGTCCAATCAGTCCAGGAAAATAGTAAGTTTCAAGCCTACTAAGGTTAAGGAGAAAGTTTAAGGTCATCCCAGATAACTTAAATAAGATCTTGTCTCACAATAAAAAGTAAAAAGAAGGCCATGGATGCAGCCCCATATGCACAAGCCCTTGTGAACAATCTGTGGGAGAGAGAGAGAGAGAGAGAGAGAGAGAGAGAGAGAGAGTGAGAGAGAGAGAGAGAGAGAGAGATTGATATTGTTGTAGTGTCCTGGTAGGGAGATGCCAAGCAGGATATAAAAGATCTCTGACCCAGAATTTCCCCCAAGGCCTGGCATAGAGGTGAAGAGAAGTCAGTCTCCCAGAGAATTTCCTGTCCACTTTCCTCTGTTCACCTCGCTGCCCCAAGACCAGATGTTAGAATGTTTTGGGAGGGTCTGAGTGCAAAATCAGACAACAAACCAATTCTCTGCTCATGAAAGCGTTGGGACCCCCTCATGCCTCTTCTGCTCAGTCCAGGGATGAAAAGCATGATGATTTATTTCATTCAGAATGAGCACTCCTGCCTCACCTCTGCCCTGGCTGACATATTTTCTTGGATCTGTTTTTCTGCCAGTGTAGAGCGCCCCCGAGAGGATGGTGATCTTGTCTCTGAGCCTAACATGACAGGTGCTGAACATGGCTTCTCCCAGCTTCTCCCAGCTTCTCCAGGGACTAGCACAGCGCCTAGTTCAAAAGAACAATCCCTCTGAAAATACTAATGAGTCAGGTAGTGAATAGGGGCTTTCGTTTCTAAGCTAGTTAACAAGAGACTGTAGATATTTCTGAGGCTGTTTGAGCTATTTAAACTCAAGCATTATTTTCCTTTTATATTAAAAATAGATTTTTATTATAAAAAGGGAACCATGCAGAAAGCCAGGATCCAGCCCTTGTCTTCTCAGAAACAGTTCTATGGTGGGCTTTGAAGAAAGGAGGGATCAGTTGCTACCTACAAGCAACATGAGAACATTCCCCTCTTCCCTGTTTGATCTAAAAATAAAGGCATGGTTCTGAATTCCTTAGAGGGTACCTGATATACACTCTGATTGTGTTATAGACCAGGCACAGACTTTGCTCCGTCTTAGGAAGGGGCCATTTAGCTAATTTACACAGATGTCCCACAGGCTGGCTTCTCTGACCTGCCTGCCAGAGTCATCCTGTATCCCCCACTTCATCAGAGCATCCTGGAGTCCTGGGTCCATCATCCTCACATGAGAACTCTTCCTCTAGGCACTTCAGAAAACTCCAATGTAACACAGTCTGACTGCAGAGAGTTAAGATGACTGTTCGCCTTGCTCCACCTCTGCCTAGCAGAGACCCACTGAAGTTTATTCCCAAGATTCAGCAGCAAGAGTTTAAAGCAGACTTCAATCACGAGCTTGCCAGCTCAGAGATTTGGGGCAGGCCCTGACTTTTCCAATGAGCAGGGATTACTAGGGGCTGTACCCCCTTCACGGGGCTTTTGTGAGGACCAATCATAGGCAGAGCTACCTTACCCTTGGGCCATACGCTCCTTAAAGACTAAGCCCCACTTCTGTCCTACCTTGTAATTCCTGGATCTTTCTTGTGCCCTCACTAGTCTGAAGCAATAAAGTATCACAGAACCATCCCTTTTGTGCTTAGAATTATGCTACAAAGCAACTGTTCTATCTCAATTGTATAGTGACTGAACCAAGACTTGGAAACATCCAGTCAAGTAGCTGAGCAGTTAGTTTCCTGCTTGGATAAGACAGAGGTGAGAGTGAGTTCCATAGCCAGCCCCTTATTAGTTTCTGAATCCTCCCACAAGCCTTGATTGATGGCTCCACTGGGCAAACAGCACATGATACTGCCTGCCAAGTTGAATGACACATACTGCATACAACAAAAAGAAAGATGTTCATTTAGATGACATTATTGGTTACTATTACTCTTTTCAATAGTAATGTTTATGTCTTTCCTCAGTCACTTTAAATCAGGGGATAATGATGGGTGAATGAACAGGAGAAAGGAATTTTTTCTCTCTAAACTAATAGGCTCATTACCTCAACTCTTCAATGACCTCCTCCTCAGTGGCTGTGAGGTCCATGTTATTACCATCATTGTATAAGGAAAGGTACCAAACTGAAGGACATCTCTGAACTTAAAACATTGAGTTTCATTTCCCGAAGACCCTGCTACCATGACTCCCAGAGTTTACAGCCCTGAGGTAATTCCCTGGGAAAATTCCCCTTCCCATGCCTTCAGTGACAGTCAAGATGTCCACACTTCTCTTGACTGAAAGAAAGCCAAGTAAGTTATCACTTTCAGAGGATTCAGGTCAGACCTGAGTGGAGCCTTGTTCCCTCTCTCTCCTGGGCTGTCCTTCTCCCCACAATTTAATGAACATAGTCTCAAAATAGAAACATCCAGAGTGTGGGTACCAGGATGATGGAAAATGCAGAAGAACCTGCAAGGAGCTGTCCATTTTCTGGCCTCATAGTGCAAAAATGAAGAGCATACAGTCAGGTGGATAGTCCCAAAGGTTTGACTTGGAATTGAATCCAATTTTGTGTAGTTTCTGTATGTGAGGCCTTGAGCTTGGTACAGAGGAGACATGAGCAATAGAGGTCATTTTATTTTTAAATTGCAAGTTCAAGGCTTCATGTTAGCATATGCACCACATACATAACTACAATAAGTCCCCAAAAGTAGCAACTCTAGAATGCCAACTGAAAGGAGACTCAATAAAGGATGAAGATTATGTTAAGCCCACACCACTAAAAACACAAGTGAAAGTTCTCCATCAGGCTGAAGCGAAGCATTCTGGGAAGAAGTGACAGCATGAGCAAGCATATGGAAAAGGGGAAGTAGAGGTTGTGGTGTTGAGTGTTATAGGCTAGAAATCTGTGGGGACCTGGAAGGACATACTCTTTAACAACAGAATAGGAAGGTGTATAAGCATATATAGTATACATGCTAGTGAGTATATATATTACTCCATAATCACTGACAACTATTGTCAGTCCTTGAGGATGGGTATGATGCAAAGAATTTTCTTTAAGTTCCTTTATTCTGTCAGCAAGTGGCAAGCTGATGGACTGGATGAACCAGTCCATGGGAAATTGTGTAATGTCTCCCAGGGTTCACAAGTTTGAACACTTGATTATTAACTGCAGTGCTTTTTGCAAAGGTTGTAGAATCTTTAGAAGGGAGAGCTTTACTGGAAGAAACAAGTAATTGGGTCTGAGGGTAGACAAGAAAATTTTAGCCCAACACTCTTTCAACTCTGTTTTCTGCATCCTGACCATACACATAGTGTGACAAGTTTCCCTCACGTTCCTGCTACCATCCTTCCACTCAATGATGGACTCTGTACTTCTATAAATGGTAGGCTCAAATAAACCCACTATTCCTTGAGTTACTTCCCTCAGGTATTTTGTCATCATGATGATAAAAGTAACTAATATATAAATTAGTACCACGAGTGGGGTTGTTGCTGTCATAAGGCTAACCATCTGAGTCATAGACTTTGAAACTGGTTTTCAGGAGAAATGCAAAAGAGCATAGTGCTATAAGCTAAAGAAGCCCTAGGTGTGTTGCAAACAGTGCCTGGGCCATTTAGGTGGAATGTGGTCAGTGTAGGCAGACCTGATTCATGAGGTTT
Source organism: Sigmodon hispidus (assembly GCA_004025045.1). NCBI lineage: Eukaryota > Metazoa > Chordata > Mammalia > Rodentia > Cricetidae > Sigmodon > Sigmodon hispidus. The sequence continues at coordinate 164,251 of PVIH01002347.1, read as the reverse complement.
CACAGGAGAACAAAGACTCTATTAGGAACTGAAGTAGTGAGCATTTGTGTTACCTTCTGGCAAAAAATCTGGGTGCATTTTGTTCACATATGTCCTGAAAATGTGAGTGAGGAGAAATTTGAATGTAATGGACATTTTGTTGGGCAGAGAAAATTTCAGGCTGTGGAATGATGACTGCTCATTGTTCTTCTCCAGGTTTATAGCAAGAGAGAAAAAAGTAGTGGAAAGTTGGAAAGCATTCAGCTTAGTGGCAGAAAAAAAAAAAAAAAAAAAAAAAAAAAAAAAAAAAAAAAAAAAAAAAAAAAAAAAAAAAA